>JAQGCW010000209.1:0-14318 GCA_034700065.1 Mesodorylaimus bastiani | reverse complement strand
AACAGGTGGGAATGCAAGCAGAAAGTGCGCAACAAAGTTTGTGCAGTGTGCTGAAACATGTGTGAGTTTTCATCCCTTTGCTAGTCGTCTGATTTCTGTATTCTATGTGTGTTTTAGCTGCCAACATTCCTGCTGAAGCGCGTAGAAAAACAAGATCTCATCTATGACTAGAAGCTTTTCCATGGTTCTGCTCCATTTTACGCTTCACAGAAGGTTTACAGAAAACACGCACTTTGGACAGCAACTGGCTCTAGCCCGCTGTCCTTGAGAGAGGGTTCGCTGACGATAGTGCTCAACACTCAAGGGACTCTAATGTTAATGTACCTTGCCATTTTTGAACGCTTGAAAACTGGAGGGTACTGGAGGCGTCTAGACAACATAAATCCTGGATTGAAGACGCTCCCATAGGCCCAGGCTCGAAAATTTTCAGGCGTATTTTTGACATAATAGGCGAGGGCAGCAACCGAAAAAAACTTTGAATACTGGTCCAGGAAGGAAACTGTCAAGGTCGAACGCACTGCCCAAGGGGGAGTAAAAATTCGCAGAACACAAGTTTTCGTCTCTAATAGTACTGGATACTGCGTGTTTTCACACTGCTGAAAGAGGCACTGCAGCGAGCATTCCTCTTGTCTCACCTCTCTCTTCTTTTACTGTTAGTTTCTCTGGTCTCTCAAACAACAATGAATGGTCCGCAAAACTACCCAATCCAGTCCCGGCCTAGAGATACCTGCGGATGTACAGATTATGCCTACTTTATCGTCCACCGGAAATTACTTCAGATCGTTTTGAAATGATCCGGGTATTTGAACTACATTCGATCATTTACCCTTGCTGGAAAGACTACAGATTGCCACATGAACATGGACGTGTCCCAATATCGTACGATAATATGCTACCTTCGATTCAATGAGGAAATTGACGTTGGGATGGTCAATTATATCTGCGACAAGATAACAATATATTTGGCTACAACGGGCTCAAATGCAATGGATCGCGAACATCCTTGCACTTAATGACTGGGCTAACAAGTTCATACCTTGTGAGTATTATAGGTATTAGTGAAGTAACTCATCTCTCAAATTTAGGAGTAAGTCCCCATTACTCTTGCAGATCTGACTGCTGCTTCAGATGTCATGCAAACCGCACTCCGGAACATCTTCCCATCCGACACTGACCACAGACAGTGCTTCTTACGAACAATGGTCTATGGTAGCCCAACAAAACAGTCATGGATCCCAAATACATCACCTCCACTGGCCAGGGGTGTACGTTGCTGGATGGCGAGTCGATTCTCCTCCTGTGTTGTCCTGCGATGTGCTCGCAATGACGAGCTCGAACAGTGTACATGCACGCCGGCGATGGTGCGAATCGATCGCCCTCCTGCCCAATTTGCCATCAATCGAGCAATTGGGCCCGATGCGCCGCGGAACTTGCCGTTGGTGGTAAGTGTTGCCAGGAGATGGTGTGTTCTACACTTACACGCTAATCGATTGTTTCAGTACGCCCAAATTTCGCACGGACAATCTCTGCACGAGATGGACCAGCTGGAGCGGCAGATCCGCGAGTTGGAGCGGAAGGTGACGACTTACCGCGACACCCAACACTGCTTGGCCTATTGGGCCGGAAAGGGACAGGTCGTGAAAGCTAGTCAGGCGTGGAATCCGATGGACCTACGGGCTACCTGTCGATTCGAGGAGGCCTGGAAGGCACCTAGGACTACTGACTGAGAGAACATAATTGTCGAGTCAATTAATGCCGCCATCAACCCACCACGCAAGTAACTGCCAACGTCGCCCGGATGTTCGATCGGAAAGGACCTCGAATGGTTCGGCGTTCTTCCAAATCATCGATCAAATCAACACATGGGCCTCACGCACTGTCAAGTTGTCATTCTTCGACGCTGGCTAGGCTACAAAGTTCATACCCGTAAGTCTGTTTTCCTTTTTGTTCGGACCCCATCTTTCATGGGCACTGGAAGCTGAATGAGATCGGCACAGTATCGTTGATCAACGATCTCTTTTTTTTTCTAAAATAACTGTGTCTTTCAGAATGACTCAAGAAACGAAAGATGCGGCAATCTCGTCAATCTTCTGCAGCCCAACATCTGCGAGGCTGAAAATCGGCCTGGGCTTGTTGATAATTAGAATAATCACGATATTTTTGCTCGTTATGGTTTCACAAATTTTTTCGCGTCGAATAGGCACGCCACAGATCATCAATTCTGTTACTGTATTCGGTTTGCGTCACTGGAATTTGTGTTTATAATAAAAATGACTAGCAGCGCAAATCGATCTGGCAGCAGCAACCCATGACACAATCGAATCGACCCGACCGATCTGCGCGACGTCTCAACGCCAATAAGCTCCGAAGACCGCCTCGGGCTTGGGAGTGGTGGAAAGTGTAAAGTGCCGCCTCGCTCTCCCATTGGTTCGCCGCCAGAGCCACTTTACACTTTCACTGCAATAGAGCGCCTCCGGTCCTTAGACAGCTCAGTCATGCATGGGGTGGTGGTCGCGAGTGGTCGGTTTCTCGTATCATGCCGTCCACAGTGTCTCCGTTCGAGAGAAGCTCAATCGCAAATCAAAGCGAATACGAGGAAGAATTTCGTCGAAGCCGGAAGTGGCACTCGACCAATCCATCTAACTCGAGGCCGGGAGACGCGAGAGTCAAGGACCAGGTTCTGTTTGATCTGCCTTATCAAAGGTTTTGCAAGAATTCTGACAAGCCGTGTCCTCTTTCCTCATTTTCTTTAGCCAAGCAGTGGATTAAGATGCCACACTCCTAGATTTCGATCGAGATTTTAAATATTCTCCTCCGGGAAGATATTCGAGGTGCATGGTGCCGCCCAAATGCTGCACAGTCCTGTAGGATGGTAGTTGGAGGAGAAGTGGGTAGAGATCTTGTTAAGGTGCATCTCCATTGTCATTGGTCTTATTATGTATCTCTTCACAAAAGCTCGCCCGGATCGCATAGGATAGATAAGTACCACCCACACGCGTTTCTTCTCTCACAGCCAATTCGAACGGACAATACCCAAATCCCCATCTCGAACTAAACGGTCACGGTTGTCCTCGCTTCGAATCATAAATCATGCAAACTGGACGTTTGCCACCAACGTCGTCGAATGAAAGGATTCGCACTAACGCTCGCGGCCAAGGTGCAACTTTTCTTCCGTCTCATAGAGACGCTGTTGAAATATTCAAATGACGCGGGGGTGCCAAGAAGAAGGAAGAGCGATATCGAGTAGGTCGAAGTTTGGGCTGGCTCGGATGGTACCAGCTGGTCCATTCGTTGAAATTTCGTCCGCTCCCCAAAGAACCATGATCACCACTAGCCAGTACCGCAAAATTTCCGATGAGAATCCCCGGGTACCGCCCAAGGAATCTAATCGGTATCACGATATCCCATTGACCACCGCTGCTTCGCTGAACAACGCCCTGAAGGCACCAGCGAGAGCGAGCAAGATCTCCTGGTGGCTGATCACCGTATTGGCGATGGTCAGCCTGATTGCATCAGTCACTCTGTTGACATTAAAGTACCAACAAGCGCATACGTCCGTGTCAATCAAGGTATAGTATATGCGATGTTGTCATTTTGCTTTGTCACAAATAGAGATGAGAGTGATGGCCTCGTGGCGCAGCGGTAGAATTCCGGTTTGCAACCCGCGCGGTTGGGGTTCGAGCCCGTGTTGCGACTGGGTTTTTACCTTCCTGAGTTACAAATACAATTACGAACACGTGGCGTGGTGGGTGGCGTGGTGGTGTCAAAGCCGTAGGACAGCCGACCAAAAACACGAGCTCCTTTGCCGCTCCATGTCACCCTGCCTCGGCGGGACAAAGATTATGTAAAAGGAAGTTACAGCTGGAGATGAATGTTTTTGCAGATGATCACTACTCGCCAACCATTTCCGGCGATCACATTCTGCAATCTTAATCCGTACAAGAAATCTGCATTGGCCAACATCCCTCAGCTCGCTCAGTTGGTCGAGAGAATGATGAACGCTGAGAGCAATCCGAAGAACATCAGCGACAGAGCAAAACGCGAAGTCGGAAACGCTGGTGAACCAAGATCGAAGAGAGCCGAATTAGAATCGCGCGGTCCGACAGCGTCCTCGTCCGTGTCAACCATTCCAGCTGGCGACAAGGTTCGGAAGTCCCACAATCGTTTAGCAAAGCAGCCGCTCATAGATCACAAACGACCGAAACGCGCTGCGTGCACTTGCGACTACACGAATTCGAAATCAGCCACGTGCGGCAGCAATCAATACGTCCTTTTCCCGAACACCGATGTCACGTGGGCGTGCGCATGGGAATGCTGCGAGAGTTATCGATCCGAGACCGCTTATTCGAAGAGTCGATTGGCCCGTATCGAGACCGATACACTCACCACTTGTTTGACCACGGGTAAAGTACTGAAGGATCCGGGCGGATGGACAAGCATGCGTTGCCCTAAATCGGGCAGCGAATGCGCGTGGACCTGGTACGACAATGCCACGTATCAGGCCACAGCGAATACGATCCAAGCGAGCGCCCTGTGCAGCAATTGCATCACGTATCTGCCGGATCATAACGGAGGGAATGGTTGGCTCGAGTCGTTGAACTCTGTCGCCATCTGTTACTACGACGCTGACAAGAAGCTGGTCACTTTTGACAATTACGATGTGGGCGGTAGCACATACTCAACGATATGCGAATGTGAGTATCCGTGTGAGCATGCGTTTGCCATATCCATTCCATATGCTTCTTGATGACTTCTAGACTTTGACGATAACATCAGCATACCTACGACTACCAAAGCCACAACCTCCACGTCCTCAACGTCAACCTCAACCTCCACGACATCAACCACAACCACAACGCCGCCTACATCATCAACATCAGCTGATCTGACCAAGTCCACCACATCCTCCACAATCGCAACGTTTAGCGAAGCAACCACAGCCCACGTGTCCAAGACTACAACAAGGAGTTCATCAAGCACGCCGACTGAAGGGACGACAAGCTCTATCGCTCTGTCCTCATCTCCTAGCACAGCTGCAAGTACTACCCTCTCAGTGATCAGGTCATCGGGCTCCATACCAACGTACACCACAACAAAGAGCACAATTGCTTCGACAGCTCGCAGCACGTCAACTATTACTAGCACGGCTTCGACTTCCACGATCGTGGTCAGTAATGGCACAACGGGCAGCGACTCAACTTCGAAACCATCGACTGGCCAACAAACAACAGTGGCATCGACAGCCGACATGCGCAGTACGACCTCGATTGGAAGCGTCGCGTCAAGTGCCAGTGCATCAGCTTCGAGCGAGACGACGAGCGATTTGGCCACCGCAACCTCCTCGACAAGCAGCACCTCTTCGTCGACAAGGCGAGAATCAACAGCGATTTCTGCAACAGCAATCACAACAAGCACTGATTCTGAAGGTAGTACAAGCAGTAGTGTCAGCACGCGACACTCCAGCCTTGATGTACCTACTAGCAGTGCCGGTCCATCAAGTTCAAGCCCTGATTTCTTGACTAGCACTTTAGTAATAGCCACCAGCGATACCAGTGAAAGTAGCACACTCAGTAAAAGTAGCGCAATCAGTACCAGCAGCAGTACAATCAGTGTCAGGACCGGCAGCACCAGTAGCACAATCGGTGCCAGTACGGAGCCGATGAACACTAGCACTAGAACGTCAGCAACGACCAAAAGCTTTGGAGCCACCACCAGCAGCAATTCTTCCCCATCGACCAGCACCACAACAATCGCTGGCGCCAGCACCAGCGAAGCCAGTTTGTCGACCACTTCGACCACCGTGAATGCAGGTAGCACAAGCAATTCTGTCGATTCTGAAACGAGCAGCAGCCAAGTGACATCCCAGAGCATGTCAAATGCATCGCCATGTATCGTAAGTACCAACATTCAATCAGTCACTGCAGTGCAAACTAGTACCGATAACGCCATTTCGACCACAAGCGCCATTGGTGGCATCACATCGACATCCAGTTCAAAGGCTCCTGCTAATAGCAGTACAATTTCGCAAGCTTCGTCGAGTGACAGGTCAAGCTCATATACGACAAGCTCATCAAGGATGTCAACAGCGATTGCTGCTTCATATGCAAGTTCTGCAGCAAGTAGCTCGTCTCTGATTCCTTCTGTCGTAACATCAACATCCTCAACCTCAATCTCTGCGGGAAACAGCAACGAGAGCACAATTACCAATGTCCCAACGACATCCAGCGCCGATTCGAGCGGACCGTGGCAAGAGTCATCGACCTTGTCGGCTGCTGCACTGGGTGTGGAGAGCTCTGACACGACCGAATCATCGGCAATATCATCTAACGACTTGCATTCGGTCACAACTGTGGGACAAGCCGCCTCTTCCTCACGACCATCGTATGCATCAACTGCCGAAGTCGCCATCAGTATTGCTCCTTCGACTTTGTCCCAAATTTCGACCAGCATCGCTCCACTAACGACCAGCGGCGTCGTTACCAGCATCACCACCACCACGAGTTCTCAGCAGCCCTCTGCATCCTTGCAAAGCAGCAGCCTCGGTCGGACCACCATCGAGACACCCGATTTTGAGACGACAACCGCCGCCAGCAGTTCTTTGGGAATATCATCCACAGAAACATCGCGAGCTTCGGAGGCTTCTTCGTCAGCTCAAGTGATCAATACATCATCGCTGGAGCAATCGAGTATGGATGCTAGTACAGAACTTGGATCCACTGGAGAAGGCATCAGCATCAGTTCATACGCGTCCGATTTGGCAACGTCAGCTGACCGTGATACAGAAACTAGCCGTTCTTCGTCCATGGAAACTTCTAACCCAGATTTTGTGACCACAATATTCTCTTCGAAGTCAACCAGCACCGAGGAAACATCTTCGCCACAAGAAGCGCTGAACGCAGCAACTTCGTCAGTAGCGTCAGCAGCAGCAACAACGTCAACAGTTACATCAATTACCACTGTCTCCTCACAACTTCCCTCATCAACCGTCGAGTCCTTCGGCACTGGAGTCCAAAGCATTGATTCCGAACCATCGACACAGTGGTCTTCCACATCAAGCATTTGGTCATCCGATGTGGGCTCAACAGAACAATCTGGATCCACCATACTTACTGATGTTTCTCCCACGTCGACTCAACAATTTCCAGTCACATCTACCCATGAAGTGTCAAGAGCTGGTGACCAATCCTCGACTTCGAGTGCCATCGTTTCGGATTCCTCGACTGATTCAGCATCGACTGTTCCTGCTCAGCCTGAAAAAACTACATCGTCCAACCAGTTGATGTCAGAAGAAGAAAGCAATTTGGCGACTACAGATTCGATGATCACGACGAGCCTCAGTCAGGAATCTACAGCTGCGTCCGATGACAAGGCCACCAAAGAAATTCTTCTCTCATCAACAAGTGGATTGATGGCTACTGTATCTTTAGGATCGACTGGCGACATCGCATCAAACCAAGGAGAAACTCTCGACACTTTATCGCAATTGTCCGAATTTTCCAGCACGTCATCACCATTGCCAGATTCTGCAACAGAGCCCCGCAGCATCACACCCTGGCCAGAGATTTATACGGCTGCCAACGATGAAACCGATCGATTATATTCAACAGACTCGATCATCAGCTCAAGTGAAGGACCTCAATCGACAGACAGGAAAGAAACATCTGCACAATCTTCTGGTACACAGTCGCAGTCAAAGGCGCAAACCGTAGCAGTTGGAAGTATCAGAGCAAACAGCTTATCGTCAGTCACTGGAACATTGCAAGATGAAGCATCGACTGTCAACGATTTATTACTTCAATCGAATCCCGAGAAGCGTGCATCAACCATGTCCATGTCCATATTCGAAACAGCATCAGCAATAGAAAATAGCGATGCCCGCGATGAAGTAAAATCGACGACTTCAACAGAAGCTGCAGAAGCTGCGACAGAAGCTGCGACAGAAGCTGCGACAGAAGCTGCAGCGGAAATGATCAGCCATAATCTGGATGGGGGCGACGAGACAACAAACTTCATGCCGGTTGATGCATCTTCCACCACGTCAGCCAGGATTGACATCCCCGGTGAGAGTTCGTCGATCAGCGATCAATCGATCAGCGATTCAGCGAGTAAAGCACGAGTATCTCAAACGCCGGAAGAAGCTTCGCCGAGCAACTCCAACGACTCTGCGCATGTGTCCCCATCTCCATCCGTCAGGAGGAGTCGCATCACTACATTGCCAACTGCGGTATCAATGTGGACATCAACTGAGAGCAGTACCAGCGATCAATCGACAGAATCAACATCCTTTATTGCCTCGCGGCGTCACAGTACCAGCTCTGCGACATTTGCAACGAATTCATCGAGCAGTACCGCGCAGACGCCGGTTGATGATACAGCGTCCAACAATATACAATCGAATGCATCGGACAAAAGCGTCAGTAGCAACAACGTGGACACTGCATCTTCGACCGATGGACCATCCAGCAACGCTGCATTGGTGAAACGAACTACCAATAATGGCGAGCACAAGCGCGCAACGAGCACAGTTCAAGTGCGCAACAGTGCCAAAAGTTCATTCCGGGTATCCGATATCAATGACGAAATGGATGCGCCTCCGACCAACAAATCGGAGATAAGCGAGGGCTCACCTTTATCACTGAAGTCAATCACGATTGATCTCATTTCCACTACTTCGAGTATCGGTTTTGTGCATGAGCAGTCGCCGATGGCGATAACGGAAACATCCACTGATGTGACTCCAAACAAGCCGAATGATCTATTGCAGTATCGAGGGTCATCGTCCGAAGCACAATCAGCAAGCGGCAATGGCCTCGGCTTCACAACAACGTCCAATAGCAGATCAGCAGTTATTGCAACTTCAGCTCCAGAATCTACAAAAGATATTGGACCCGCTAATACTGTGTCGATTGGAGCATCGAACAGGCTTGTCAACCGCGCCAAAATGTCCACTACATCATCAGCGAAAGCTAGCACCAACACCCAGAAAACCAGAAGTTTACAACCGCCAAAGAGCACAAAAACTGTTGACACTGCAGATACAAGCAAGAGCTCCACCGCTTATTCCAAGCCAGATTACATCGATTCTCAGTCAAGCACAACAGGATCAGAGGTGCAGCAGAACCCTGACATCAACCTCAAGACTGAAGAGACTAATAATCAGTTACCAAGAAGTAGAGTGAGCACTGCACTGCAGTCATCAACTACAACAACTCAACACTATCCTCCTCCGTCGAGAGACTTTGATTCTGGACCAACTGCGGCGAAGACCACGTTACAATCCGCATCAAATCAAACTGCTGCTGCAGAAGAATCAGTGTCACCCATTGCGTCGATGGCAAAATCACCATCAGCAGCTCGAGAGGAAGCTACAGTCAACATGTTGGATCTGTCGGCATCCAACACCAATGACGCTGTTACATCACCTATTCCGTCGATAGGCACATCCGCTCCTGGAAGCCTATACCACACGTACCTCACTCCGGAAGATATGCTGGAGACTGAAAAGGAGATCGATAAGGCAATGTCCACGGTAAGACTTGAGATATTCAAAACACTTGCTTAAACAGAGTCTACGACTCACTTGTCACACCTAGATGGACCCCTAATCCAGGCAGCCTTATGCATATGCGCGCTGAATTTTCAGGGCCCCGAAAAATCGGTGCTCCCACGAATAAGGCTGGTGGAATAGGAGCCCTCTAGGCCTGATTTGTGAGCCCAAGACGCTTTAACCAAGTTTGAGAACCGCGCTTCAGGTTCACAATAATCCACTGGCTCTCAGTGCCACTACTATGGACATGCTGCCGTACATACTCGCATCTTTCCCGCCCGAGGTGGCCCAAAGTATCGGATACAGCTTGGAGGAGATGCTCGTACGTTGTTCGTACAACGGAAAGGAGTGTTCGTACGGGTATGTGCACATCTTCGATTGTAATGGTTAGTGTCTTTGAATCGCACTGATACATTCGTTCTCATTCAGAGATTTCAAGCTGATGCTCGATGCGAACTATGGAAACTGCTACACCTTCAATCCTGACGCCAAGTATATGACTGCAGTGAAACTGGGAGATAAAGCGGGTGAGACCTCAAATTGACTGCGCTGGACCTGTCCATCCTTGATACTGCTGGATGTGGATCTGGATCTGTGTTCCTGTTGACCAGCACATGCCTAGTGTTTCCAGGTCTGTCAGTAGTTTTCTCAGCGGGCGAGCACGATTACATGGACCAAACGCAATTATCTGGGCTGCGAACGATGATTCATCAACAAGGCGCTCCCGTATTCCCGGACAACTTCGGCTTCAACGTGCCCAGCGGATTCCAAGTGGGAGTGGGCATGGAACATGTAAGCACACAGTCAGTGGATTCACTCGCACTTTCGTGAGCCGATTCGTGTTTTAAAATTCAGATTCATTTAAAAACGCTGGGCACTACTGCCGAATCGAGCGTCATGTCCAAAGACCAAGTGAAACGGTTCAGTTACAATACGTCGTATGATGTCGAGGTAAGAAGCCCAATAGTCATTCAGCGCTGATCAGTCGGTAAATAACATAACGTTTAGGCTTGCCAACGAAGCTGCTATCAAGACGACGTGATAACTCGTTGCCAATGCGGAGATCCACGCGTCCCATTGCCATCGAATTCATCGATCAAGTATTGCAGTCTTAGCAATCGTGAGTTTTCCTCTTATTGTTAGAAAGCAGCTTCTATTGGCATCGGAACTCAAGCACTTTCGCGCACTCTTATGGTACGCATAACGCCGTCCTGCTCTCGTCCGAAGGCTCCCTTTGTGTGCGGGGCTCACACAAGTCAGTCCCCAAATAGTAAAAGCCGAATAGAACTGTCCAGACCGGGATTCGAACCCCGGACCTCCAAGTCGATACTCCGAAGAGATTCCGCTGAACCATCTTCACTGGCCCTTCGCTCTTCCAATTTTGCGTCACTTGTGCCATTTTGTTTTCATTTTGCGATCAGTAGCCAGTAGCAATCGCACACAAGCACGAATATGGTGTTACTAGCTTCAGAATGAACTTCACATTGAAAATTTCAGGTGATTGCGTCAATGATTATTATGAGACACTCGAAAAACCATCAGATTCGAAATGCGATTGCCCGCGAGCATGCCAGTGAGCTCTTCTTCCGGCAAGCATTCCAGAAACCAATACTGACGTCCCTCTGTTTGCAGTGATGATGTATTCGATTATTCAGTGAGCGCAACCAAATGGCCAAGTTTCCAGGTTGGTATGCGTTTATCATCGGCTGACAGCTGTCTCTGGTTTAGAATCCCTCAATCCTGCTTACATCCCAGGATTCTTTGAATGAAGGTCTATGACTTACTACGTCTTACTTGTCTTTATATGCGTGATCTTACTTCTCTGATCTTATGAGCGTGATACTGTTTCAGCATCAAGCTCTTAGTCCGGAGAGACCGAACAAGGCGATGGTTGCTTCTTCAAGCGCCAGGTAAACCGCACCTGTCAAATTCATGATCGCCTGCCTGGCCCCGTTACTGCTCACGTTACTGCTTCTTATCTGGAAGTCCACTTGCTGGAAGCTCCCTGTTTGCCGGTCATTTCAGGAGCCAACTAGCAAAGATCAACATCTACTATTCTACGTTGATTCATCTCGAGTACGCTGAGGGATACGATTATGAGGTAGGTGGACTGTCTACTATTTACTGTATACTACAGTGCCTTTGTATGACCACAGTCCCGATTTTTAATTTTTAAATTTCCAGGTTCTGGACCTCCTCTCGGACGTCGCAGCCTGCGCTGGACTGCTGCTCGGTGTGTCAATCATGAGCATATTCGAGATTGTGAACATCCGCGCGTGTTTCCGAAAGCAGCAGTGAAGCAGTCGGATTGTGCATTGACTCGATGGAGAATACTGGAAATGGTAGCATGTACGCATTCTAAGATGCAAAATAAAACCAGCTTTAGATCGTATCGAGTCTGCTCATTCTTTCACCATGCGCCAGGGAAACCAATTTTGCCAGCATCAAAGTGATCTTGGACAAATTCCGACAGATCTTGACGTTCCTTCCGTCGGTTGTTGGGTGGTATTCATCGAAGCTTTGAGAAGGCAACCAAGATTCCGGGAAGCATCATAATGGCCATGACCACTTGCAATCCCTGCAGGATCATAGATTCCCACTGCTCGAGTTTCTGGAACGTGTAAATCGAGATGGTCAAGAAAAACGATGGCATTGCGCGCCAGAAAACGACGAACAGCGATTGATAAGAATATTTAGAAACGACATTTGTAGTGAACGAATGAGGACGAGACTTCACTTGAGATAGAAGCTGAACGTAAGGGTCGAGTTGAAGAGGTACAAAGAGATGATCTAACTGGAGAAAACATTTAAACTGGAGAAATTTCCTTGATCGGAAAGAATTTATCAAAAATGACCTTGTTCGTGGAGTTACATAGTTTATTGTTTCGTTCAACAACAATTAGGAGCGCAAGGCTCAGGCTGTCCAGCTCAGGATAACCAGGAAATAGCGCACGACTTCATTCTTCGTTTGGAAGTATCGTCCTCCCCTTAACGAGAGTCAAACTAAGGTTTTTTTTGTTTTTTTTTTCACTGGTGTATATGGATACTAAACTGGTGTATATGGATATGGATACTGGTGTATATGGATACTAAAACACAGTATCGTAAATGTTGGTCAGTTGTGGAGGAAGGGATACTGACCAAGGAAAACATGGAAAGTCACATTAATGTTGAATGTATGTACAGTATATGCAAATCAAATAATAGCTGAACCCCAATACAAGTGAAACATCTTCAAGTCAGTTATATTCCGAAGTTCTAAAATTAACAGGAAACTCGAATGTGATTACAACGAAATAACTTTGAAAATGTAACAAAATGATCCTTTGCTTGTGGGATAGCATTCCACTGTTCTTTGGAATCTTCGGTCAAGCTGCAACTTCACTACAGCGTTTCCAGCCGACAACACTTTAGTTTAATATTGTTCGTCCCAGTATCATCGCCATACTTTCCTGCAATGAAAAAGCAGTCTGCACAGTGATCCAAATTGGCAATCTATAAAACGGTTACCGTACCTTCATCAACGTTATGCTGCGCTTGAATGCCGCACACGGCCGCCGCACCAAATAGACCGCCATCGCACAACTTCATATTGGTCCAACGGGACTCGCTCCACTCGTGTCCATCACCAACCATCACAGTGCCATCGCTGCACATCGCGGCGAAGTTCCCAGTGGCCGTATCATCCTGATCTTGCGCGTGTAAAACGACGGATATTTGGAAGCCGACGATATACTCACCGACTGGGCAATAGAACGCTCTACCCAATTGGGTACCCCACGTATTTATACCGGACGAAATTCGTATGCTCGGTCTGCCTTCGCGTTCGCAAAAGAGGAAGACCTGATTCAAAGATGTATCGTCGTAGGCCGGAACACCCGGTGCTCCGGTCGGATCCAAGGCTAGTTGGAAACCTCGTGCGAGGAATCCACGCGGGCAATCGATCCACTCGGCCCATTTGCCCCAGTCGGTGTATTTGTCCGATTCGAGGATCTGCTGGTTGGCACGCGCGAAGGAGAGGAGGAGAATAAGGAGAGAACCAGTGACGGTGAACATGGTGGTTTTCGATGAGACGTAACAGTCACAGGCTCCTAGGAGGTTGCCACAATCGAACTCGTCTGTTTCCAAAATTCCGTCCTATTCATTGCAACCCACTCGAAAGTTTTTTTCGGAAAGAATTTAGCATAAGTTATTCCGACGTATGTACATGCCTGAAAGCATTGCCATTGTCATCAAAGGTTATCCGAAAGGAATTTTGTTGGCTTGAGCTGTTTCGTGTCAAGATAAGCGCAACCTTCACTGCTGTGGGCTCTCTACGATTTACCGCTGATGATTCTTCCATGTCAATTCAGGAATCTCCAATCATGTATATGCCGCAAGAGTCTTGTGCCAATGATTCATCATCGATCTCGTACTCCACTCTAGTTTTTTAACCACTTTTCACACATCTATGCTTACATTGGTGTACCGACAAAATATCGCGAGCAAAAATATCGCGCGACAAAATATCGCGCGACAAAATATCGCGCGACGAAATATCGCGCGACGAAATATCGCGCGACGAAATATCGTACGACATAATATCGTCCGCGACAAAATATCGCGAGCAAAAAATATCGTGGGTGCAAAATATCGCGGTACAAAATATCGCATGGGAGATGGAACAGAACAGAGGGAACAGATGGGCAGCCCGAATTTCACCACATGCCTCCCACAGCCTCCTTTGGCATTGACGTCATGGTCAGAATAGGTATAAAAGGCTTGTTAGCAG
>JAQGCW010000208.1:0-14320 GCA_034700065.1 Mesodorylaimus bastiani | reverse complement strand
CAACAACAACAGGCGCAATACCATCATCATTCCTATCACGCTTATCCGACGCCGCCGTTCGCCAATTATTTGACCGATCGAGAACGTGAGTGAAGGATTTTGGATTTTTTTTATGCGGTTCGATTGGTGGTTTGGGAGGTTTTCGGGGTTTCAATCGATGATTTTTGATCATTTTCGATGATTTGATTTTTGAGGACTTTCGATGATTTTTATTTTTGATGATTTTCTATGATTTTAAGTTGAAATCATCGAAAATGATTGATAGAAATCATTGAAAATCATCGATTGACATTCTCAATCGATGATTTTGATCATTTTCAATGATTTTAGACGAGTTGGATGGGTTTTAGATTACGATTTTTGAATTATTTTAGAAGCTGAAATCGCATCGAGACAAGCGGTTTGGCGAAATTTCAAGACGACGAAAAGCGTGGAAGATGTGGTGGAATTGAGCAGCGATGATGAGGAGAACGAAGGTAAGACACACGTTTTTCTGTTCGCTGATCTTTGTGTGATCACGCGGATCATGTTTTGATGATCATTCTGGCGATCTTCAGATCACGATCTGCTGATCATCCTGATCACGATTTCGCTGATCATGCGGATTGACTGATTTCGATGATTTAACTAATTTCAGCGAAACGATTCAAGAATCGAACGTCCGAAGAAGGCGGCGGCGACAGCGACGATTGCGTATGTCTCGGAAGCGACGACGAGGCACAGGAAGCCGAGCAAGCTATCGACGAAGTTGCTGGTAAGTTTTCCTGGCCAATCTGTAATCAATCTAGACTTTCGTCCGATCATGATTACTTTTCGGATGATCATGAAACGATCATGAAAAAGCTTTTCATTTTTTTCAGCCACGGCCCACGTGAACGATGATTTCAATGTGGCGGACGGTGAAGGACGAGTTTTAATCAACGTTGGGCACGCGGAATCGGAACCGGACGTATTCCTTTCGCAACATCTCGTCGACGCCGTCAAACCGCATCAGGTGAGTGTGAATTTTCGAAGTATTTTCGGTCGAAGGAGAAGGTAAAATGGTGGATTTGAAATTTCCAGATCGGCGGTCTACGATTTATGTACGACAACGTTGTGGAATCGATCGAGAAGTTGAATCCGAACGGCGGATTCGGTTGTATTTTGGCCCATAGTATGGGATTGGGGAAAACGTTTCAAGTAAGTAGTACACTACTGACTTTCTTTTGGATTTTTCGTTCATGCCTTGTTTTGGTTTTGATTTTGGTTCATTCGTACTTTAGTTTTAGTTATTGGTGTTTTGCTTTAAATTGACAGATGGAGTATTTGTTTCTTCTTTTGTTTTCAGATCGTCACTTTCACGGACATTCTATATCGTCACACTCCGTTGAAACGGGTCTTATTGATCGTTCCGGTCAATACGTTACAAAATTGGTTGCACGAATACGAAATGTGGTTGCCAAAATCCTCCTTCCAACGAGACGTACCATCGCGACAATTCGATGTGTCGGTGATCGCCGATGGATGCAAAACGATGGAGAGTCGATTGGCTGTCATCAGTAAGTGGAATTTTTTGTCCTTTTTGGCTTTTTTCAAGTTTCTGTGTCTTTTTGGGGGTTTTTTTCTTAAAGTTTCTCGGTCCTTTTGATTTTTCCTTCCAAGTTTCTTTGTCTTTTCGGGTTTTTCTTCAAGTTTTCTCTGTCTTTTGTTTTGTTTTTTCTTCGTGTTTCTCAGTTCATGTACTAATTTGAAAACTTCTTTCACTTTCTTTGCAGACGATTGGTATCGAAAAAGCGGCGTCCTAATTATGGGTTACGAGATGTTCCGAATGTTGACCAACAAGTTCAACGGCGTCCAAACGAAAAAGCCCAAACCGCACGCGATGTGGAATCAGAATGGAACGACGAATTCGGCGAGCCACGAATCATCGCGAAGAGACGACGAAAGTAGCAATAATATCGATTTGAAAGGTAAGTGATCAGTTTTGTTGTTTTTTTTCTGTTGTAGTATGACCGTGGACTCTTTCATTTTCCAGAAATGGCCAAGGCCCTGATCGATCCAGGACCGGATATTGTGGTGTGCGACGAGGGGCATCGAATCAAGAATTTCCAATCGCACACATCAAGAGCATTGAGCAATATTAAAACGAAGTAAGTACTGTAAGCGGTTTAATGGTTTTTAGGACTAAAATTTGTTTTTTAAAAGTTTTCTGAGGACTAACATTTTGTGTTTTGGTTTTCTGAGGGCTAAAATCTGTTTTTTTTTTCTGAGGACTAAGATTTGCATTTTCCGTTTTTTTCAGGCGCCGAATAGTTCTAACCGGATATCCGTTGCAAAATAATCTGATGGAATATTGGTGCATGGTCAATTTCGTTCGTCCAAATTATCTTGGTACGAGGCAAGAATTTGCGTCCGTTTTCGAACGACCCATACGAAATGTAAGTTTCACCTTTTTTTGTTGTTGTTTTTTTGTATCTTGGATTTTTTGCTTTTAGCCTTCTTTTGCTTTTTGCTTTATATTCTTTGCTTTTTGCGTTTAAATTTTTTGCGTTTGACTTTTTTTTTTGCTTTTGACTTCTTTTTTGCTTTTGATCTTGGACTTTTCTTGCTTTTGGCTTTGGATTCTTTGCTTTTGATTGGATTCTGGGACGTAAAAAATGGATTACGTTTGTTTTTCAGGGTCAATGCGTCGATAGTACCGAACGGGATGTGAAATTCATGCGGTATCGAGTTCACGTATTGACAAATTTATTGAGAGGATTCGTCCAGAGGTAAGTAAACAAACGTCTTTTTTATTCTTCTCACTCACAAGTCTCAAGTTTTGATCTGAAATCTTAATTCTCAAGTCTTGATCTCAAATCTCATAAGATTCATAAGTCTTGATTTTTAGGCGCAGCCACTCGCTTCTCAACGCCACGTTGCCGCCAAAGTCCGAATACGTCCTATTCGTACGTAAGTCGCCGATCCAACATCGACTGTATCGACGATTCATCGTGGAATGTACGGCCGACATGCGCGAGGATGTGAGCAGTTGGAATCCGCTCAAGGCGTTCGCCGTTTGTTGCAAGGTAAGCGAGTTGTCTACTTTCGAAGAAGTTGGGAAGAGTAGACGAGTCGGAGGGAAGACGTAAAAACCGAGAAAGTTTCCATTGCAGATTTGGAATCATCCGGACGTGTTGTATCGAGCGTTGAAAAATCACGTGGACGCCGTGGATGGCGATTTCGATTTGGGCGGACGTTGTGGATCACCGTCGGCGACCTCTTCCAATGGCGTAACTGGGAAATCGTTGGCCGATTGCGCCAGTTCGTCGATGATGACCAACGGATTCTTCCAATTTCGAACGGCCAAGGATCGGAGACACATCGATTATCGATGGGTAAGTAGGAGAATCGATTTTTTATGATTTTCTGTTTCAAAAGTGATCAATCGATTAATCGATTGCTTAAAAAAGTGATCGATCGATTGATCGATTGCTTAAAAAAGTGATCAATCGATTTCCGATTGCTTGCAAAACTGATCTATCGATTGATCGATTGCTTAGGAAACCGATCAATCGATTTCCGATTGCTTACAAAACTGATCAATCGATTTCGGTTTGTTTACAAAAGTGATCAATCGATTTCCGATTGCTTACAAAACTGATCAATCGATTTCTCTTTGCTTTGCAGGCAGAAGATCTCTTCGAAAATTACATACCAGGTGTGATCGAAAACGGGATGAAGATGCGATTAGCTTTAAAAATTATCGAGCATTCGGTCGCGAGGAACGATAAGATTCTATTGTTCAGGTGAGTGATTTATATTTTATGTGATTATCGATTTTAAATGTGGTTTTTATTTATCGATATGGATATATATTTACACTTACTGTTTCGATTTCTTTTCAGTCAAAGCCTTCTCACGTTGGACGCGATCGAAACATTTTTGAACGCCATGCTCGTACCGGGGACGAGCGAAAAATGGAAAAAGAATCGGAGCTATTTCAGTAAGTTCTTTCCAAATTATTTTTTATTAGTTTTACATAGTTTATAGTTCTAATAATAAGTTCTAAAATTTCGATCCGGTTCGACTTGACCAGTCTTTCGATTGAACTGGACTGAAACTGTGACGTTTATGTTTCAGGATTGGACGGCAGTACGAATTCGATGGAACGTCAACGTCTGATCGCCAGATTCAATAACGAACGAGGTGTTCATCTATTTTTGATTTCCACTCGGTACGTACGCTCGTTTTTGTTCGTTTTCTGCGGCCGTTTTGTTTGGCAGTCGAAGGGAGTAAGGCTAAATTTTTGTTTTGTAGTCAAGGGAACGCAGCTAGGATGAAAAAGTTTTTTGTTTTGGCAGGTGGACTAATATTGAGCAGAATCATTTTTTTTCGTTTCAGAGCCGGCAGTCTGGGCATCAATTTGGTGGGCGCCAATCGATGTATCGTATTCGACGCCAGTTTCAATCCGTGTCACGATGCGCAAGCGTAAGTAATCAGTTCATTTCTGACTTTTTGACTTCTTCTTTCGTTGACTTTCTTTGGCGATTTTTGATTTTGGTTTTTGAGTGGTTTTTTTTCTGTTGACTTAGTCACGTTTAATCATATTTCTTTCTGGATGTTTCTTCAGAGTATGTCGAGTTTATCGTTATGGACAAAAGAAGCCGACGTTCATTTATCGATTGGTTGCGGACAATAGTATGGAGAAGACCATTTTCAATCGACAATTGGGGAAGCAGGGAATCGCCGGTAAGTTGATTGGAGTTTGGGGATTTTGGGATGGATCGATACTTGAAAATCGATCACCGTGTAAATATCATCGATTTCTTTCTAGATCGAGTAATCGACGAACGAGCGATGGATGCGTCGTTGCGTCAACAAGATTTGTACGACCTGTTGCAATATAAGGTAAGGAAAATCCTTTTTGGGTTTTTCTTCTTTGTTGGTTAAAAATCCGTTTTTTAAAAATTTCTTTTTTAAAAATCCCTTTGTCTTTTTAACAATCCCTTTGTTTATTTACTTTTTTGTTTAAAAAAAATATGTCAATTTCAGGAAGAAGACGATATGGTAACGGAGAATTGTACGATCGATCCGGAAAAGATCAAGGACGAATTGTTGATCACCGTGTGTCAGGAAGACATCGACTGTTTGGCAAAGGTAAGCAAACTTTTTGTTTTTTTGACGGTTTTCGGAGCTCTCAAGAACTAGAATCGCGAACTAGAACTAAGCTAGAACGCCTTTAATTTCAATTGGTAAGGATCTAGATGAACGAACTAAAAGGAATCGATTTTCTACCTTTTCAGGCGCCGGTCGCACACGAATCGTTGATGTTGGATCGAGGCGATCAGAAATTATCCGATTTGGAGAAGCGCGAGGCGAAACGAACGTACGAACGGGAGAAGAAAATGTTGAAAGGCGGAAGTGGTGGTGGCAATGTTGGAGGAACGACGACCGGTGTCGATTGGAAGAAATGGCAAGCCGAACGGAACAACAAGGGATCGCCCGAGTAAGTCTATTTTGGTTCCACGACTGATCGATCGATCGATGGGATGATCGATTTCATCCAAGGATGATCGATCTATCTCATCGATCGATCGATCGATTTCGTCGAGTATTCATCTCTCTCAACAATCCAATCCGTTTGTTCTTTTCAGCCTCGGTCAACGTCGGAATTGGCTCGACTACGGCCCACCGCAAATCCAGTCGACACCCGTACCGATGATGTTGCAACAATCGAGCTCGTATCCGCGTATGGTCAACAATCACAATAATAACGGATACGGGACGTATTCGCAATTCGTGGCCAACGATGTGCCCGTCGCCCCCTCCTGGAATCAACCGCAGCGACAACAACTCCCCTACTCCCAACCGCCGCCGCCATCAGTCGTCCCTCGACACCCACGGCCACCACCGATCAACAATTTGGTGGCCACTACCGAAGGACCACCCGAATTAATTACGCTCAGCGACGATGAGTCTTAATTTTTAAAAGGTATGTTGTTTGTACATTTTTTGAGTTCTGCTTATGGAATTTTAATTATGATTTTCACGATTAAGTGCTTCATGTAAATTAAATTGAGTTAATTAAGTAATGCAATTTGAGGTTTTTTAATTGATAAGTTTAAATAAGTTTAAAAAATGTGTCTGATTGATCGATCTTAAAAATTAATTGACTCGATTGATTGAGTTGTGATCGATCATAAAATTAATTGACTTGACTGAGGGTGTAACTAACTCGAATCGCTACTTAAAATTTAATTAATTAAAATTACTTGTAAAAACAGAGATTCACACGCACAGCTGCATTCAAACGCACTCAAAAAAACTAGAAAAATAAAAACCTACAAGTGCAGGAAAAACCAGGCCGTACTGTACACAATAAATAAGTTATAAATAACTGACCGGAGTATAGATCTTCGGGGAGATATGAGAAGTCAGTACAAATCGATCGATGGATCGGGAGGAGACTGATCACATATTACAACAACGCCTCCATCGATCGCCGATCGCGGTGTTATTAGCACCCAATTGGATTCGATATCCGCTCGCCTCGTTCGAATCTTCCAAACAATTCGCCGTCGAATAGCGCGCTTTCAATTCGTTGGCCAAATTCAAGAAGACGCTATCAACGCCCAACTGAAAAAGAAAGAAAAAAGGTTTTAATATGCAAGTTTTCAATGAAGTCAAATTCGATTGAGCATCTTGATCTCATGGTGAACTTCGTTTTTTTTTAAATTGTAAATTCGATCGAAGTACAATCGATTGAAGTACAATCGAATTGAAGTTCAATTGATCTAATCAATTGAATCGATCGATCGATTGAACTTCAATCAATCGGGTTCACAAATTCAAAGCAAAATTCACTGCTTACATTGTCCTTGGCCGATGTTTCGACGAAGCCCAACATTTGCTCGTATTTCGACAATTCTTCGCCCTCCGTCGATTGGACGACACGTTCGTTGTCCAGATCTTTCTTGGTGGCTGAACAATAGAAGAAAGAGGACTATTATTTTATAGAGGATTCTTTAGGCTCTAAGAAAAAACTGAGCGGGAAATTTAAATTTGAGTACACTGTACGAAGCCGAAAATTTGATCCAGATTCCAAAAATTCAGAAAACCAAAAGCCAAAAAAAAGATAATTTTGGTTCTTACCGATCAATAATTTGACCACATTCGGGGCGGCGAATTTGGCGACGTCGTCCAACCATCGACGAACGTTGATGAACGATTCGCGACACGTCAAATCGTAACATATCACGATCCCGTTGGCACTTCGATAATACGATTGGGTGATCGTACGGAATCGTTCCTGACCGCCCGTGTCCCAGATTTGCAACTAAAAAAGGGATTACTTGTAATCGTTTAGTCAAAGTCAAATTAGAGCAAGAAAAAAGGACAAGGAGATTGAGGGATGATCGATCACGATCGATCAATCGATGGCTGATTGACTTGAGAGAATGTAAAATCATTGAATCTGCCTGCGATCAACTGATCGAATGATCGATCAATATGGATCGATTTACAAAACGATGGCGATCATTCGATCGCTGATTGACTGATCGATCGATCGATCGAACGTTCGATTGATTGACGATCTGCTTGATCGATCAAACAATCGATTGATCGGTCGATCACTAAATCAACTGATCGAATGATCGATCAAACAAGGATCGACAGTTTATTCAATCAATCAACTGATCGAATAATCAATGCTGATCATTCGATAGTCGAATGATTCATCGATCGATAGGATCATTCGATCTTTATCGATCGATCTGCTTGATCGATGAAACATTCGATCGATCATAATTGATTGATCGATCGAATGTTCTATCGATCAATCAACGCTTGATCTCTCAATCAACGATCAATCGATCGATACTATCGATTAATCAATCGAACATTCGAAATTCTCAAAACCTGCTGGCCCAACAAAAAAACGGTCCCCAAAACTCAAAATTTCTAGCATTCGATCGATCGATCGATCTATCGAATGCCACAAATACTTGAAATTCTCAAATACACCAAAATCAACAACAAAAAACACCAGAAACCCCGAAACCCGAAAAAAGCAAAAAACACCAAAAACCAATCAAATCAACACAAAACCCACAAAAAACCCAAAAAATCCAATCAAAAATCGCCACTTACCTTGACTCGTTTTCCATCGATAATCATCGTTTTCATCGTGAAATCGACGCCGATCGTTGTTCCCTGTCGTTCTAAGAATGTTCCGTTCTTGAATCGTTGTACGACGCACGTCTTCCCCACGCCCATATCGCCGATCAAGACGATTTTGAATAAGAAATCGAACGAATCTTCCGGTTCGTTCAACATTTTCCAAAGTTAAAAATTTAATTTTCAAATAAATTTAAAAATTTTCTGGTCGATTTTGAAGAGAAAAGTTAAAATATTCGTGCAGAAGTTGAATGAGATACAAATTTTAAGTAGAAAATTGATTAGAAATTGAAAGAATTTTGAAATTTTGATGATTAGGAGATCATCCAAAAATATCGAAGCTTAGAAATCTCACGGCTAACGGGAACATTTCGGGTAAACAAATAATTCAAATTCTCTCAGAAGCAAGAAAAATTCGGCTTCAAAACGCAAATAATGCTTTTAAATTAACTTTTAAACTTATAAAAACAAATTTCGATCGATTTCTTCTCGAAATCATCGTAACAGCAAATCGAATTCTTAAACTTATTCCGTTAGCCGTGATTTCCACTGCTTATAACAAAACGCACCGGATTTCCAGAGGAGATGTGCGCAAAAGTAGATTTTCGGCATAATCTTTGGATAGTGGTTAACTTTCTGAATTCGCACCAAAGAATCTTTGGGCTCAATTTTCTGATAGATTTTGGGGTAAATTTCCGTTGCGCGCGCGGAATTCAAATTTTGCGTGATACAAACTGTAAATTTTTTTGAAGTCTTTTGCAAAAAGTGACAGAAAATTGTTTTTAACATACTATTTCATAAAGTTTTTTTTCTAAATCTATCAAAATTATCTTTTTTTGCCACTGAAGTGGCTCGAAAGTTATTAAAATTTGCATAAAATTGTTATAAGGAGTATCCTCCCTCACCATCACGTAAATTTGGACCCAGAAAATATGAGCCCAAAATTCTGTCGCTGTTTTCAGAAAATTTGACAATTGTACTAAGATTATGCCATAGTTCGCAGTTTCGAGAAAAAATTTTTCGTCTCACTCGTTTCTCTTCGATTTCAATTGTTGAAATTTGAAATTTTTGGTTTTTTTGTTTTCATTCATCGATTAGCGGTTAATTAAATTTTGGAAAAGAACGACGAGGAAGAAAATGGCGGAACAAATGACATTGAAAGGAACGTTGAAAGGTCATTCGGATTATGTCACCCAAATCGCCACGTCGGCTCGTTATCCGGATGTCATCGTCTCGTCCTCGCGTGGTAAGTACGAATTTCATATAATGTTTCTATCGTTTCTTTGATTCGTTTTTCTTTCGTTTTGTAAACGTTTTCGTAAGTTTTCTTTATTTTTTCTGATTTTTTTCTTGACATTTCTGAATTTTTGTTGATTTTTCTTAATTTTTCTGAATTTTTCTTTAATTTTCCTAATGTTTGCTAATTTTCTTTGAATTTTCTGAAGTTTTCTTGAAGTTTCTCTTAATTGTTCTAAATTTTTCTCGATTTTTTTCTTCTTTCCTTTCCTTGGTTTTTCTTAAAAAGTTTTTTGTTCCATTTTAATTATGTAAATTTTGTACGAATTCTGTTCTTTTTTTCTAGATAAAAGTTTGATCATGTGGAAATTGGCCCGCGAAGATGCGTCGATCACCGGTCAACCGCAAAAGGCTCTCCGTGGACACGGACATTTCGTCGCCGACGTCGTCCTCTCGTCCGATGGACAATTCGCCTTGTCCGGATCGTGGGACAAGACTTTGCGTTTGTGGGATTTGACTCAGTAAGTACAAAGTTTTTTGAATAGTGTTGTTAATCTTTTGAGTTAAAATTTTTTTGTGTTGAGTTTGAGTGCAAACTTTTTATCCTTTCGGAGTTAATTCTTTCCGATGCACCGCGCCTTTTTAAAATTCGAATGTACATTCGATAGAGCATGTTTCAAAACCCCCGAAACCATACTTCTTTCGTGCAAATGCTCAACAAGTGTAAAGTTGCTATACCTGACGAGCTAAAAAAGTGTAAACTTTCAGGCCTTGTAGCTCATGATCGTTGAAACCAATTCTGACGTTCTTACATATGATTTTGTAGAGCTCGCCGAGTTCTACAACTTTGCTGTTGATCCCTTTTGTCGACATCCGACCGTTCGCGACGTAAAGCGGTTAGAAATGTTGAAAAGTTTTGACTGCTTTATTGAGTGAACTGTCAGAGATTTTGAAAAGGGTTCAGCACCAAACTTGTAGCGCTTGAAGAGAGCTACAAAAAGTCATACGGAAAGTTAGATTTTGATCCAGCCGTTCACGAGATACAGTGCCTCAAAATTGGCACGTTTTTGTAAAGGTATAGCAACTTTACATTGCCTGAGCATTAGCACGAAAGAAGTATGTTTCGGGGTTTTAAAACATGCTCTATCAAATGTACTTATCGAATTTTTAAAAAATCGCAGGGCACTGGAAAAACCTCCTCGTTAATACGTACGATTATTATTTTTTTTTACGATTCAAGGTTTTTCGAATCTTTCGAATTTTCATTGAAACTTACATTTGTACGTTCATTGTACGTGTCAAACTTCATTGTACGTGTTTTTTAAGGTACTTTTCGAATGAAACTTTTCATTGAACCTTCTTATGCTTTTCTTCTTCTTTCAGAGGAGTAACCACTCGTCGTTTCACCAGCCATCAAAAGGACGTATTGAGCGTGGCCTTCTCGGCGGACAACAGGCAAATCGTATCGGGATCGCGCGATAAGACCATCAAATTGTGGAATACGTTGGCCCATTGCAAGTATACCATCCAAGTAAGTACGAATTCTTGTGTTCGTTTGTTTACGATTGAGACGATGAAGGTGTGTTCCTTCTTTATGATTGCTAATGGGGTTTTTCTTTCGATTTCAGGAAGATTGTCATTCGGATTGGGTTTCGTGCGTTCGTTTCTCGCCGAGTAACCAAAATCCGATTATCGTCTCGTGCGGTTGGGATAAAGTCGTCAAGGTAAGAAAATACTGTTTTCCTTTTGCTTTTTCGATTGAAAAGGTATCATTTGTTTTTGCAATTCAATTTGTTTCAGGTGTGGAATTTGGCCAATTGCAAATTGAAGACGAACCATATGGGTCACAGCGGATATTTGAACGCCGTCACCGTTAGCCCGGACGGTTCGTTGTGCGCTTCCGGCGGAAAGGTACGTATCTGTTTCTTCCTTTTTTTTGGTCTTTTGGACCGACGAGATCTGTTTCGGTTGAAATCTAACTCGGATTTTCTTCTCGTGTTTTTTTCTCCAGGACGGTCAAGCCATGTTGTGGGACTTGAACGAGGGCAAACATTTGTACACGTTGGACGGCAACGATGTCATCAACTCGTTGGTCTTCAGCCCGAATCGTTATTGGTTATGCGCCGCCGTTGGACCCGTGATTAAGATCTGGGTAAGTTGTAGACTTTGTCTTTATCATGCTCGTGATCACGATCCAATCATTCATTATCTTATCTTATCTTATCATATCGATATGATAAGAAACGAGCATGATATTATGATCACGATCGATCGATATGATCCTCACGATCGATCGATGGGCATCATCACCATCGATCGATATGGTCATCACGATCGATATGATCATACCTTATCGTTTTCTGATCATGATCTTATCATATCGTATCGTTTTACCTGATCATGATCGATCGATCATATATCATGGTCATATGATCATCGTAATCGATCGATATGATCTTATCGTATCGTTTTATCTGATCCTGATCCTGATCATATCGATATGATAAGATAGGATCATGAGCCTATCTTATCGTTTTATCTGATCGGGATCCTGATTATGATCTTATTTTATCTTATTTCGGTATGATAAGATATGATCATGATATGATCAGGATCGATCGTGAGCACGATCTTATCTTATCGATATGATAAGATAGGATCAGGAATGATCTTGATCTATCGATATGATCATCTGATCGATCATGATCATTCATGGTCCTATCTTATATCATGATCTTATGTTATCGTTATATCATGATTCCATACCTTACAAACTCAAACTTCACCATGTTGCATTTGCAGGATTTGGAAGACAAGCGTATCGTGGACGAATTGAAATTGGAGAAAATGACCACAACGCGCGCGGCTCCGGCTCAATGCATCTCGTTGGCGTGGTCGGCCGATGGACAAACCTTGTACGCTGGTTATACGGATAATCAAATCCGTGTTTGGCAAGTATCGATCGCTCAATCGACGCATTAGACGAACGGACGAAGGAAAACGCGCGAGTCGAATCGATCGATCGAGAGATGATGATAAAATGTTGAGACGTTGATATATCGAGGGCGATTGAAGAACCCGAGGAGGTTTTCGTTATTTAGATTTTGAGAACTTGTTGATGAAAACGTGAAATTAAAAATTGATAAAATAATTGGGTGGGAGGAATTTGGCTAATTTGAATGCGTGTGCATGCGCGCGATAGTACTTTAGAATTTTTTGTTGTTGAAAATGCATTTTACAAAACGCGATAACTTTTATTTCAGATTTGTAAAAAGAAATCGGAGTCGGAAAATCATCGGAAATCGATCGATCAGTCATCGGAGATCTATCGATCAATCATGGCTTCGCATCATCGATTCACGCGACGCGCACGATTCTCGAACGCGGACGATCGATCGATGTTGAACTATTTGATCGCGCAATTACGCGCAGGCAATTGGAAAGCGACGAATCCGTTCGGCAACGGTATTTGGGAAGAGGCCGTGGAGAAACGGATATTACGCGATCAGAATCATACGTTGGTATCGATACGCGATCATTTTCGGCGTCAAATTTGGCCATTTCTACATTTACAATCGATCAGCGCCGAGGAGAAGAAATTCTTGCGCGAGAAAGTGCGCACGACGCGAAGGACGGCGAGGAGTAGTAGTGGTTCGGAATCGGAGTAAGTCCAAGAGGGTTTTTGGGGTGTTTGGGGTTGATTAGGATCGATCAAACCAGATTGAGAGGATTTAATTTGAGCGAACATCGATCGATTGATGTAATTGATAGAATATCGATCGATCGATCGAATTTGATCCATTATCGGTTGACTGATATGTTTAATCAACTGATCGAATAACGATCGATCGGTATATTTGATCATTTGATCGATCGATATCTTTGATTGATTGATTAATCAAATATATCGACCGATCGATCATTATTCGACCAGCCCCTCCGTGCTAACCCTGCCTAGGCGGGAATCCAGTCCTCGACGACAGGAATTCAGTTCCTGGATACGAGCTGGTAGACTGGACAGTATAAAGGAAGAAGCGAAGATCATTATTCGATCAAATATATATTTGTCGATCGAATAAATTGATACGTGAGCGATGGGTCGAATATCGATCGACCGACATGTTTGTTCGATTGATCGAATATCGATTAATTAAATGATCGATCGATATCGATCAGATTCAGAGAATCTGATTTGATGAATATATTTGATCATCGATATCGATATTGATCGATCAAATATCTCTATCAAATTATATGTAAATATTTGATCTATGATTAAATATCAAACAAATGTATTGATCGATCAAATATATTTGATAATCGATCGAATCTATCGAATATCGATCAAATTCAGAGAATCAGTACTTTGCGAGGATCTGATTTAATCGGTCGAATATCGATCGATCACATATATCTATCAATCAAATCATATATATATATATATATATAGTCGATCGACTGTCGATCAAATATATTGATCGATATCGATCGCTCGATCGTATCGATCGATTGAATATATCTTATCAAGTCAAATCCTGGCAAAATTCTCTGATCAACTAAATTTACTTTGTTTTTCTTTTGTCGTTTTTCAGACCCGAAGACGATGATCCGAAAGAGAAGTCGACGGATTTGAAATTGTTCGAGGTCAAGAGTAAGTAATTTTGTTTTTGTTTTTTCTTTTCTTGTCCTTGCTTCGATCGATTGAGTTATTGATTTATTTCCAATTTTTCAGGTTTAAAGAGGACACAAGTACCGCCGCCATCAACATCGAGAAAACGACAACGTCCGATTTCGGAAGACGATGGAGAAGGAACGAGCGGACGGAAAGAAGCGGAAAGCCAAAGGAGGCAAGTGCTGTTGAATTTTTTGTTGTTTTTTGTGTTTTTGTTGTTTGTGTTTGTGTTGTTGTGTTTTTGTGTTCTGTTTTTGTGATTTGAGGTTTTTG
>JAQGCW010000207.1:0-14344 GCA_034700065.1 Mesodorylaimus bastiani | reverse complement strand
ACGAAATCGGCTTGACTAATTCCAGCGACGCGATTCGAATGGCCCATGACGGTGTAGACGAAAGCCACTGTCACATCCGCAATTGTCAAGGCGTAGACGACCTGGAAGTGGAATAAAAATCAGACGAAACGATAGATCAGTATCAGAAAGATCAGATCAGTCTACGTCGCAGAAAGATCAGAAGTCTTCCATGAGATTGGCAGAAAAGCTCAGTGTAGACTTGACATGACGTGATTGTGTTGTTGGGCTGGATGCAGTAGCTTGACAATTGTGGTTCCTCAGAACGTATAGTAGAATTCGGGCAGTGTGAGGTTGCTTTCCCCTTATCAAATTGCTTCAAATTTTCTAAGCTCTATATCTCCACAATGACATCAGCTAGACCCAACTTCTTACATATCATTTTGAAGGGCTCAACGAGACCCACAACTTTGCCTTTGGCACATTTCGATTGCGCTGCAAATTGCATTTTTAGATCGCTCTGGATCACAGGAGTTTATTCGATTTACATCTATTTTCTGGTTGACCTGCTAATGCTTTCAGAAAGTGCACATCAACAAAGTATTAGATCTCGATGAGCCCAGCAAAATGACATATAAGAAGTCGGAAATCGCTTTTGGCATTGCAGAGACCTTGCGTGGTATCATAGCTGGGAAGTTACTTGGTCAGGGTCTTGGGTCACAGATCCACATTAGATCAAAGATCACAGTTCATAGGCCTACACGAGTTAGGTTCCCCCATGTGTCTTCACATTGGCTGAATGACGACAGGAAAGGCCATACTTTTCATGCTTCAAACACCAAAATCAAATTTCTTCGCTAGGTCACTGGTTCATTGTTGATTTGACTTTTAAAAACTTATGTCAAATTGGGCATGATTCTGATCTATCTTTTCTTATGTGTGCAATCTAGAAATCAACCTCATACTTCAGAAACCTAAACCTAAATTTTATCAAAACCCGACAGGAAACCCTGCTTCATAGTCTGACCCGTGCTCATACCCCCAAAAAGCCACTGTCCCTGCCTTTTGCAACCAAACACAAAAAAAACTAACCCGTAATCTTCAAAACAAACAACAAAAGACAAAAAAACGCAAAAAAAGAAAAAGAAGTTCAAATCGAAAAAAAAACAAGCTCTAAACCAAAGAAACAAGACCACTTACCAATTTCAATCCCAAGAACCATGTCCACGGCAATGCCAATCGTTTCGATGTCCAAATGAGGTAAATTTGCAATGGCGACATCAGGAATAAGAATGCGACCGGAATCCACACCAAAACCGTATGCATAAAACAATCGGACATTCGCGGCGAGGTCGAATTCCATATTTTATCCGCGTCCTGAAATTTATGAAAAATTAGTTTCACGATCAATGGAAAAGTCTTCGAAAAAAAATCAATCAATTGAGAAGTGAAAAGTGAAAAAATCTCAAAACTTACGAAAAACTCCGGCCCGCCGCAAAATTCTTCGAATCCGGACGAATTACCCATCGTATTGATTATTTTTGATTCGAATCGAAATTTTTCTTGTGTTTGCACTAAACGAATGACATTGCCGAAAATGGACAGACAGAATTCGTCATAAAAGACTAGACGCGAATGGGAACACAAGAAAAACTAGTCTACAAATGTCGCGATTTTCAAGGTAGGATTTCCATCTAGTTTTTCCCACCGAAATTCTATGATGCCCAGACTTGTGGAAGAAGTTCTACGAGGAGGGACCCGGTTTCCAAGGCGACCAGCACCGACCCTGTCTAGAGGCCGGACTTGGGCCTTTCAAGACCCTGATTCATTCTTTTCCAGCCGTTTTTTTCTCATGGTGGCAAAAAAGGGACAAAAATAGTTTTTTTCTCCGTCGAGAAGGTCAAAATCTTCTCACTCTCAGTTTAGCTAACTTCCTGGCTAAGAACAATCTTCTCGCTTACGTCAGTCAATCACTTAGAAGGAAGCAAAAAAAAAAAACATACAATGAAAGACATGAACTTTCTCCAGCAAGAACTCTTGGACCTTTTACGATCGACAAACTCAACCTTTCTCTAAACCAAATCTCCAAAACCGGATAGCGCAGAAAATGAGCCTTATATACGCACATAGACCATTACGCGTAATCATTCGACAATGTTGTTCTTTCGTTCAAGCAGTCAGTCTTGAAGAACGTTTTGATAAAGGCGTGAAAAACCCATTCGCCCCGGTTTGTACTCAAGGACGAGTGCTTCTCTCGTTTCAGTTTCGTTTTCTTTTCCGCCCCAGAAGAAGAGGGGTGAAAGGATATCTTCATGCCTGTCAGGTGACTGAGCAGCTTCGAAAAGCTAGGGCTAGCTAAGGTGGTTCTAAACAATCCAGTTTGTCGATGAGCGCATGATGTACGGAATTAGGCCCCATATTGTAGGTCACTCGACGAAATAAAGAGACCCGCCGAGGCAATAAAGCCATTAAGGAGAGGAGTGTGCTTACTGTTAGACTTCAAATTCGACGGAGCAATACAAATCGTACTTGAGGACGAAGAAACAATGTTGTGGATTGTTACGTTATTACCTCGGCAGAGTTCGACTGCAGATCGGCTGACCAATGTGTTTGGACTTCTAACTCTCACATCTCATCGGATTACGTGGAATGAATAATATTGGTCGTGCCTGAAAAGTATCCAGAGGCATGTGAATATCTGCCGTATGAACATGCATCGTTTGAGGAAAAGCAAGCCAACTAAAGTGTATACATTACTATGTTACCCGAAGTTATACATTATCCAGTATGGATAAATTGCTTTAGGATTTATCGCACTATAGTACAATCGAAGGAAATGCACCTCCATTCATGTACAACACATTCGAAGTCTACGATGGTACTCCGGTTCTACTGGTATGGGATGAAAATGAACATCCTCGGAGCCAAAAAAACGAATACAGTACGTACTTTGTATGCCGATGAGGGGACATTTCTCTAGAGACTCTCGTCGTCAGTGATCCATCGTAGAGCCAAGTCGGATTTCAATCACTAGCCGTTTTTTTTTGGTTGGTAGCCGCTGGGGATCTCCGGACAATAGTTGGATTTATCCTCTTCCTACAACTGTGATAAATATGAAGCGTTGGCTTATGCATAACACTTCTTATGTGTTCTTTCTGCATATGAACCTGTCTCAAGCAGACTTGTGACCTGCTGTCGCAGCCTCTTGAAGAGGAAGTGCGCTGTAGAATCGGCTTTGGAATTTCGCGATGGGATTTAGTGTCGAGGTGGTCGAGGACCAATACTGTAGAGAAACATTCCTGAAATTTTCATGAAATTTCGTCCGTCCAGTCAAAAACGGCATCGTCCGAAAATTTGCGTTGTGGTAGCCCTCAGGTGATACCAAATACCAAAAGCGACGAGTTCTAGTCGGATATCAAGTTCATCTTGTCATAAGTGGTTAGGAATCTTGTAACGTCCTTGTATAACTATTTGCAGTATATGGCGGGAAAACTTTGAATGTTAGCAAAGCTAATTAAGCATGAGATTTGAGCGCGGACTTCGCCTTTGGGGGAGCTCCTTGTACAATGATCTTCAAATTCTGAACTGAAAATTTTGGAGTGTGTTTGCCCTTTAATCATGAACATCATGAACAAAGAACATAATCTGCATGCAGTGTACAGTACATGAACGCAACGCATACATTACTCTAACACATACAACACACGGGCACATGCACACAGGTTATGAATGCGTACAGGTTATCGGCTTGCCACCTCGTGCAACCACTACTTCAGTTCCTGACACTCTTCGACAAACTATTCAAACCACACCGAGTTTACTCAAAATAGACATCACTCTACACCAACATTACCCGACATAATCCTCCTCAACTATCCAACATACACACAGCCCGCATATCCGAATATAATTGCACGATTTTCCGCTAACTCGCTACTCAAAAACCTGCTTTCAATGTCCACTAGAAACCTCTCGAAACGTTTTCAATAGCTTTAGCTTACGATTACCCCCCTTCCACTGGCTGCTACGAGCGGGATCGAGTGCACCCATCTGGTAAACATAGGCTAGGTGCCAATTTTAGCTCAGCCCGATCGATGCTTTCACCATCCATCCATCCTCCCCAGCCCAGTCCGACTGGACTCTCTCTCTCGATAGCTTGATGAAATGGGTAGTAGAGAGAACTTTTAGCGTGTTTTCCGCTCTTTGCTCGGCTCGTGGAAAACACGAGAAAAAATCCCGATATGGCTCTTCCAATTGCCTACCCCATGGGTTAAGGGGAACCAAAAAGCTGACTTTTTGACTTTATAGGACCTCGGAGACCTCGAATGGTAAACACGGGTCCCAAATTCGAATTATGATGACCGTCGAGAGTGTTTCGGTCGTGAGGCCGTTAAAGGTAAAATAAACTTTGCATTCCGTCAGTCCTCTGCATGGAAAGATCAAGAATCTGGCATTCTTGCAGGCGATCGCCCTATGTTCGTTGATCATCGCCGTCATTTTATTGATCGCGTGTTTGGCCACGACGAATTGGTTGAAAGCGGGTGATTTTCGAGCCGGTCTATTCGTCGAATGTACATTGAACAATGGTTATTATTATAAATCGGTATCGGCCATCCATAAGGCCCCCAGGGGAGCACCGGCTCCAGGCAGTTGTCACACGACACGATTCCGTGGCAAAGGTACGTGATTTCGAATTCAGTAGCTTTTTATAAAAAATTCTTTGAGAAAGATCACTCGCTCGTGCGTGAATGAGGAGACGAGATTGTTTTCTCTGTCTCTCGACGACTGGGTTGCTCATCCCTGGTTGAGCCAGAAGACCGAAAAATATCTCGAGGTCTGGACCTAAGTCCAACGTTGGAGATAAATCGTGAAATGAGCAACCCAGTTGAGATGAATGAGTTTTTGCACCGCAAAAAAACGCACATAAGCTCGTGTTTTCTTTCGAATTTTTTTCTTACCACCAGCAGGATTTATGAGTCAAAGTAAGAACGAGTAGGAATTTGAATGAAGCGAGTTCACGTGTGCATGGCTTTGTAGTTTTTTTTTCCAAGCTGCTTGGCGGAGGCTTCTTTGGGTTTGCTCGAATCATGCGTGTTTGGAACTGGGGGTTGCTTGATCAGGTTTTTATGGCATGCGCGATTTATTGGGTTTTTGTGGTCTTCTGCGGACACGGCTAATAGAATAAGTTGCAACACCCTGGCGAACTTGGCAAAATGGTATACTTTTAGTCTTCTTTTGCTATAAGTTTCATTCCGAAATCTAAAAGTTACTACAACAGCACCTAGTCTTTACAAACATATCCGTGGGCCCGCAACTTATTCTGTTAGCCGTGCATTCTGAAAAACATGGATCCTGCAATTGGGGCGCAGCAAACCGGTCTTTGAACTTCTCCTGGGGTTCATCAAGTTCAGCAGATTTGTATTTCGCGAATTCTCAAGTACCCACTGATCCAAATACTAAACTTATCATCCCTTGCAGTCTACATCCAAGCAACAGCGGCTCTTCTGATCTTCGCCGGTCTACTCACTGTGATCGCCGTGATTATGACTATATTGGGCTTGACCACGGCGTATTGGACGAGAAAGTACATGTTCTATCGTATCGCCATGTATATGGCGTTGATCGCTGGTAAGTCTGTCCCAAATGACCCTCAACTAACAGGTTGATACAACTTACGGTAATTATTCCTCTTTCAGTTCTCTTCGAGGTGGTTGCACTGGCCGTTTTTCCGATTTGTTTCTACATGGAATTGCACGATTGGGGTTTACCTCAATGGGAATTCGATTGGAGCGTAAGTATTTGAATCAGTCGATCAGTTTTCATTCATTCAACTGCTGAATTCATTCAAAAAGTTCATTACTATGAATCGTTTTTTTCGTGTTTTTAGTACGGCTTATCCTGGGGTGTCACCATATTCACATTCGGAGCATCGATTTTGCTCTTTTGCGATAAGGAAGAACAAGAAGTCTATTACAAGGAGAGTTCTGTGGCGTACATGTCCGGCTCCCGAGTTTGAGGAGTTTGAGGAACATTTACCTACTTTAACTTCCAACTGAATCTGGATCGAAGGGTTTGGAGGAGCAAGAGTCTTCGAAATTATATTATTGAGCTTTACGTGTTTTTGGTAGGAATATTTTTAAAAATTGAGCATTTATGCGCGGGCCGAATGAGCTACCTATTTTGAGCAAACTTCCTGGGGGTACAAAGTATCGAGTATGTTTTCGTGTTGTTTGTTACATTAGATTTATTGAGTAACGAAGTGTAACGAGTTTTTAAAATGTGAATTTAGGGTAGGATCAGAGTTGGATGAGTTTGGAGGCTTTATTATTAGCATAAGCATTATCATTAGAGTTTGTAGGTTTTATCATGTGGTATTTTTGAACCATTGCGCAGGTTTATGGATCTGATACAAAAATGCGTAAATTATGTCTCATTTTCATTTTGGTTTATAACTTGGTCTGATTATAATTCAAAATGTGAAGGCCTTCAAAGAAAAATATTATGCCCTACTCTAGTCAATATCTCATTAATTCGTATTTAATCTTACAGTTGCAATGGATCTTACCTCTACCAGTAAAAATTAATTGAAGAAACACGCCAATAATCAAAATGCAACACACCAGAAGCAAATGGCAACTGAAGTTGAATGCATAAAGAATGAACATAAAGGCATATCATCAATCTAAAGCAGTCACCATTCGCATAGAAACGAATTCGTTCTTGGGGAATCGTCTTATCTGTCAGCGAGATTCCTTGGGAGTACATGTCGATCACCTCCTACGCACAAATTTGTTGTTGGACTACTGGGTGGGATTAGAAGAAATGATCAGTCTGCATGTCATTCGTTTTATCCTATGGTCTGGTGATTATTGTTTTGTTAAATCTAGTTTCTCATACTGAATTCTGATCGAGAAAAATCGACCCTTTGATAATCAGGGACTCAGGTTTGCAGGATACTTCTAGAATTTCACGGGATGCCTTCGTCATACCTTACTTACGAATGGTATAGCGATTCATTTTAGTGATTTAGAATCTTCATATCTGCTCCAGCTGTTAGTTGTGTCTTCACTGTATCCGGAAGCTTGTCCACAAGTTCTTGCAGCAAAAAGAAAATGTGCGTGCAGGATTTGGATTTTTGGAAAAAACGCGAAAAAATTCAATATTTTTGTTCGCAAATACTGTTACAAAAGTGGTGTAACTAGAAACAAACTTTTTCAAGTAAAGGACATGTACCATCGATATGGATGGTAAATACGAAACGCTACTTTGGACTTTGCGCTTTGAGTCACACTTGGAGGAATTCTCAGAAGCATTTTTTGAATTTTCCTTATCATGTTTAGAAAGTCGCAAAAACTTTTTTGCATATTCCACAGTATATCGCGCAAAAACTCCCGGATTCTGTGTATGTTTCAAAGTACGACAGTATTAAAATTGTGACAAATGTCATGTCACCATTGCCACATAATATCGAGGATATGGGGCTAGCAATCCCTGCTGAGACACTTGGGAGCAGGTAAGACAAGCAACATGAAGTCAGGAGTCCCATTGTGACTCATATGGGCCGTTGTCCCTCTTCGCTACCTTCGCTACAAATAGTGGCCACCTAAGGAACCCCTTGTTTCTCTTCCGCATGATCATTCATACGGAACTGAAAACTGACCTTTAGCAACTTTAGCACCTCGAGCACCTTCCGTACCTTTGGACTGGCCTCCTCCGTGTTTCAGGACAATACTGGTCCAACGAACACTCAGACAATACAGTCTCGTGCTAGCCATTGCCAACTGGGACACCTACCCAAGCCTCCTCGTCTCCCAATTAGGCTCGCTTTCTGCACCAAGTTTCGAGTAAACAAGTCGAAGACGTTGGCGCATACAATGCTAGGTTTGATTAATACTAGGATGCCTTCGAGATCATTCTTCGATGCCTTCTACGTAGATAGGTAAGTTGATCCTTTGCATTGTATTCGGCATATTGTTCCGATGCTGATGCCTGTTGCTTATCGCATAAATTGAGTAGGACGAGGAGTCAACCCTAGCTCTATAGGCTTTACAGTTCGTACGATTATATTTTTAGTCGTTGGTGTCCTTTAAAGGGAGCAAACATCTCTGGACGTCAAGCATCAGCTGTTGTGCTCCTGCTCTATAAGATTCCAGTCGAGATTCGTGGGAAACATCACTTCGACAGGGCATCATGTCGAATTCCACCAACTGCAGCGCCAATATTTCGTGCGAGTCCCAACAGCAACTGATGCAATCTCGCTGCTCATGGTTCTCGGATTCGGACGACATGGACACCGATGATGATTACGACGAGATGATGATCTTCACTTATTGGTTGTGTCAAACGAGTCTAGTACCGTTGGGCATACTCGGGAATAGTTTGCTCTTCTTCACATTCCGATCGAAACTTCTCCAAGGCACGACATTCTTGTATTTGCGGAGAATCGCATTCTTGCAATTATTTCAATCGATTTTAAGTATTACGGCTGCGTACGATAGTCACATTTTGGAACCTCTGAGTCGATACAGCTTCTATTCGTATATCCTCGTACTGGACAAGATCGTGGCGCCCTTGATGCAATCGTGCAAACTGGCCGTATGTATGTTGGCATTTTTCATGACCGTCGATCGATATTTGGCCGTGGGTTGTCCTCAGCGTTACTCGACGATGAGTAAACCGAGATTTTTCCAATTGGGCTTACTCGCGAGCTTATCGATTTCCATCCTACCGTTGGAGTATTTGGGCGAAATTTCGTTGACCGACGGAGTAAACTCGACTTTGACGGCGAACGATAATTGGCTATCGAGGAACGAAGTCCATATGACTTTTGTCGTCCCATTGATTATGTCCATCAAAATATTGATCGTCCTATTGATGAGTGCGATGGGAGTGGGAATCGTGTACTTTCTAATACAACGATCCAAACGAATTCGTGCCATGACGACGAGGGACCAAGGAATCGCCGAGTACAAACGGATGACGACGATGGCTCGGTTCCAGATGGCCGATACAGTAATCATGACCCTGGACGTGGGTATTTGCTCGTTCACCTTGGACGTTTCGGTTTACGTCGAGAAGATGTCGACGTCGAGCGCATGTTCGGTGGTTTTGAGCATGTATCACGTGGTGTTCACCAATGAGGCTACGGCTTATATGACTTTGTTGTCGGATATTCTCCAAGCGTCGGCTCACGGGGAATTATTTTTTATATATTTATTATGTTTCAAGAGATTTCGAACGGTATTTATTGGAGAATGTCGAAGGATTTTGGCGAAAATATTGAAGATGGCGAAGAAGAAGAAAGTGAATGGGACGGGGAGTCGGGGAGGGGATAGTAAGAGGGGTGTTACGAGTAAGCAGGTGGCTTGGATGGCGTGAGTGACATAAATCTACGGGTTGTGGTGTGGAAGTGAGTTTCAAATGATTTGATTTTAAATTTTGTTCATTGACACAGACGATTCGTGCAGAAATTTTGTGAGCAGACCAGAGAATAAAGAAATCATGACAAAAATTTCTAGTCAAAACAGGCAGCCAAAACAGACGACACTGTTTTGGCTTTACTAATCCCGTATTCACCGAATTTTTTCACTGATGTATCAGTAATAGTGTCACTAATTGCCTGACAAAGAAATCCACAAAGTTTGATAGGGCAGATGCATCAAAACGTTCCGACTGTATGGACTGTACGCCCTTGTAACTGCGTCCTGGTGCCATTGCATCGACCATCTTTTGAATCTCCCGCCATTTCTATCATGATGACTAGGTACGTATAGTGATCGTTTTTAACAAAAAAAACAGTCTGCTAAAACCGCAAAAATTTGCAAAAGGTGTCTGAAACAAAAATTTGGGAAAATTTAGTGAAAAATTTCTATCATATCGATTTGAATCAATCAAGAAGAATCTGGTTTCCATTTTTGTGAATTCACTTTTAAATTATCCGACGTTGAAACGAATTGGCTTACAAGAAATTGTTTTGGATGTCGCCAGGTTATTGAAAACTTACTAAAATTCATGGGGACAAATACAGTAGAGTCAGGTGATGAGTTACTGTATTATTGAGGCTGCACTATTCATTTGTCTTGGTACATAGCAGAACACATGTAAATGAGACTAATATGATGTTACAGTATATATTCCTAATCTGATGAAAATTTCAGGAGAACGTTCAACCTCGGTTTCGCTCACGACGAAGATGAATGACGAAATCGAACGGAAGCTGGCGATTTTGGAGGACGAATCCGGCGTCGAATCGTACAAGGTGACCATCCACAATTGCCAATGATTCCACCATCGATGCCTTCGGCGAACCGTTAAACATTTTTTCGAATGTATCGAATATATTAGAATCGAAAATTTATCGAATTGGACATGTGGTCAAGCAATTACGAGCGGTTTGCGCGAACGTTTACGAATTTCGAGCGGTAAGTAGATGGTTTTTTATTTTCATTATTTCATCTAGTTCAGTTGGTCTGGGAGAAATCAATTCTTTTATGTCCTCTTGTTACACTACATTACTGAGTCTGCATTATATAGCCCGACTACACCGAAATACACCTAATCTTGATGAAGCTTTCAGGAGTAGCGTCTCCTTGGGAAGCACGTTGAAGGCCAACGACGAAATCGAACGCGATTTGGCCGTGTTGGAAGGTGATTACGGCGGCGACAGTTACAAAGTAACGACGCATAATTGCCAGGCATTCGTCGACGCATTTTCGAATGTAAGTATGAATCTTCCAAATCATGATTCTGATGCGGGCATAGAACTCGCCCTGATCGGTCCTCGTTGGGCACTGAACTTTGACTCCATATTACACGCCCGATCGAATTGATACCTAACACTGATTGCCTTCGCAAAGTCCTAATCCGACACCACGCCCATGTCCAAAATTGAAAACGACAACACTTATTTTTAAATTGAAGTATATTTATCAGTACTATGTTTGCAATCTGCTCTGCTTATAGCTCACACAATATTAGGCCTGGCTCGACTATTATTACTAATTAACAGTGAATAGGAATGAGGAATTTGAACTACCAAATTTTTAAAATTGAACATTTTAAATTTTTAAGCGGTTTAGTCGATTGATCAGGTGTAATGCATCTAATTCTACCGAGAAGTCGAAACCCAATGGCACTAAAAAATGAATTTTGCACTATCTATCTATCGAATATAATGCAAAATATATTGCGTTAGACGGTAGTCCCTTTAGTAAAGCCAGCACAGAAGGTAATCTCAGAATAAGAAGGCCAGTAAAGCCATCACAGTGGCTGCCAGCTAGTGAACTTGGCTTTACGTAGGCGTCAGAACTGAAGTGCCAAAGAGAACAAGAAACACACGCTGTCTCCCATCGTTCCCATCAGTCTGCGGCCGTGAACGGTCGTGTCTTTCCCCTTCTCCCGTGTGCCTATACTTTGCATGTGAAAAATTTGCATATTCACGAAATTTTTCGTTATAAAACAACGTCATCGTCCAATAAAATCGAATCGATTGAACTTTATTGAAACGATTGGGTCGAGTCCCATCATCGTCAGCAAAATTTATTAAAAAATGGCCTCGACCGATGAAAATCCCGAAAATGGACAATTGAATGTGGAAATGGACAATACGGAAAATACGAGAAATCAAGATATTACCGCCTACATCTCGTTAGAATCGAACGAATTGTTGGATCGAAACACTGTCGAGATTATCGAAGCGATCGAGAAGGAAAATCCCGAAAATGTTCGTCCGTTATTCGCCTTTCGCCAACGAAATGCGATTCGTCTATTGTTCGCCAGCAAGGAGTCGCGCGACATGGCCGTCGAGAAGAAATTGATTATTTTCCGGATTCGCGTCGACGTAGAACCGCCTCGTAAGCGATCGATCATCCGAAGTAAAACGATTCATATTTACGGAATCCCGATCGACGAGAAAACGACCGACGTCACAAAATTTTTGGAAAATTTGGGGCTGAACGTAAGTTCGGAACAACGTTGTACGACGTGGCCGAAGACGAAAATTCGAAACGGCGGTCGATCATTCGTGATCACCTACAGCACCGACAAGGAGGTTCCCGGCTACGCGATTTTCAATTCGATTATCGATAAACGAATGGTTTGGGCGCAGATTTGGTTCGCTGGCATGCTTCCATATTGCCGCTGATGCCGGGAAAAAGGCCATATCGTGAGATCCTGCACGGCCGTCACCGAAAATCGATCGACGAATTCGAACAGTTAAGCGGCGAGAGCGGGCGGCGGTTTTCTCGATCCGAGTAATTTCAACCGTTCGGACGAATCTACGAATCAAGTAAACGCGACGACGACGAGCAGCGACGAATATCCCAAACTGGAGACGTTGAAAGGAGCCGAAATGATAGTCAGGAATACGGCGGTGGCACAAGTAATCTCGGCGATACCGGAAGGCGCTTCATCTATGGTGAATATTTCAGCGACGGATAACGATGGCGGCGGTGGCATGGTCCCTTTTTTACGAAAGACGACATCTTCTCGAATCATTACAAATGCGACGTCATGATCGACGGAACCCGCAATACGTCGACTGAACATTTCCTATTCAAAGAAAAAGCGGCCAAGATCGGCGACGATGGAGCGATAAAATCGATTATGAAAATGAGAACGGCGAGTGAGGTAAAATTATTCGGCGATAAAATCCCTTGGGACACCAGCAAGCACGGATTGTGGAGAGCTTTCGCCGCGGAAAACTTATTAGAAGCGAACACAGCCAAATATGAACAACATCCGGACCTTCGTCGTCATTTATTCGAAACGGCTCCAAAGTTACTGGTCGAAGCGAGTCCGTTGGTTTTATATTGGGGCGTTGGCTTGAAGAAGGACGATCCGGATATCAACGATAAATCGAAATGGCTAGGCGAGAATCAGTTCGGGCAATTATTGACGAAATTACGGGACGATTTGATGATCAAAAACGTGGAAACGAGCGACAAGGATGATGACGAGAACAAAATTACGGATAACGGACGAGAAAAGGATGGACGACAAATGAGCAGTCCTGAGGATGTGACGGGCAAAGCGAAGCGAATAAAATGGAATTGAACGGTGAGCGAGATTGATTGCTTACTCCAATAGATGACACAGTTGCAATAAAGTTGAAGTTGATAAAGTTGAATCATAAAGTTGACTTGATAAAGTTGAATCAACCTATATAATGCAATTCTATCCAATTTATCATGCGAACTCAGTTTTAAAAATTTCTAACTTATCACATCTCATACAACAAAGGTAAAATTAATCTGTATACTTTTAAAAAGCTCTATCTATATTTGCAATCTACTAAAGATTAAATTAATCTGTACATTTAATCAAAAAATAAAGATTTAATTTAGGATGGCACGGGTAGTCAACGATTCGTGCGGAAAGTATCGCGCGGATTCGATAAATTTTCGAGTGTGGGCTTCCACCATACTCTACGTCGATCGAAATTGAAGACTTCCCGACGAACGAACGTTCGCGCGAATTCGCCTATGGCCCAGGCCCGATTCAATAATTTGGCGATCGGTTACGTTCAATTGAAACAATACGGTTTGGCATTGGCCGCCGTCGAATCGTACAATTTGCCGGTATTGACGTTGAAGTCGTATATTAAACGTCGATATAAAAAAGGTGAGTGAGACTACAATTTAGTTAGTATTAGTATTTTTCGGAAACTCTGGGAAGCATCGAATAAGAAGGCGATCTTTGCAGTTTTTTTCTTCCAAACTACCGAATTTCTTTGCTCATTTTCGTCGAAATTGCAATAATAGATTATTATTCCATTATGAACGTGAAAGGGTATGTCTTGGAGGGTGAAGACGTCGTCGATTTGGAGGTGCGTGGTGACTTAAGCGACGGAATGGCTTCAAATTTGGTTTTGAAAAAAGCAAACTTGAAGCCAATCTGTCGCTGTTGCAATGAATTCCAGCAATGTGACGCTGAATTGCAAAGTGTTCCTTGAGTGGAAAACCCATAATATTTCTTCTCATTTGCAGAAATTCAAAGCGATCAACGACGATGAAAGATCGCTCGGCGAACCAAGCTGGAAAGCTACATTCGAATACGCGGTTTGCTTGATGCGAAGTAATTTGAAAATATTCGTGCGGGTGTTCGTTTATTGCGAGGTACGTGTTTATGGTTAATTTTTTTATTAAAGAAATATTGACAATTTGTTAAAAATTACAATTTTTTGTTGAATTATTCTTCTGTCCCTTTCAGATTTGGTACATCGGCCGAAACATCGGAAATCTGCCGAAACTCGGCGTATTATTTATGCGGGCGATTTTGGAGGACGAATCCGGCGTCGAAATCGTACAAGATGACCATCCACAATTGCCAATGATTCAACCATCGATGCCTTCGGCGAACCGTTAAAGATTATTTCGAATATATCGAA
>JAQGCW010000206.1:0-14355 GCA_034700065.1 Mesodorylaimus bastiani | reverse complement strand
ACCTGGAGTATATGACATGCAGCTAGCTACATGCAGCTCAGTGAGACCTCCTGGCGCCGCCCTCCAACCCAAATGATCGAGCTCCTCCTACTCACTCAACATTCATGATCACAATCGATCGACCGATCAATGTACCATCGCCGTAAGGTCCGACCCGTCCAGTCCGTCGCAAACTATGTACTACTGCCGATGTGTGATGGAATCCCTAACTTTCGTTCGTACTATTCACGTCAGCCCCCTCGACGACGAGGCCTTTTCTACTCACTCCTGCCAGCCAGTTCGTAGAGCGAGCAACCAACCCAGCCAGCCAGCCAGCCGCTGTTCGCCTTGGCGGGCTGGATCGGGTGCGCAGAGCAATAATCGTTCAGCACCGACGCCTGCCCGACTGACAACATCGCGACCGACCGATGGGCCACAGCCAGAATGGCCGATGATTCATTCGTCGACGAACCCACACGAACGAACGACTGACAACCACTTGGACGCATAAAACGTGCCTCCGATGAACGTACCTGCATATGTCTCCCTACTGCGTATGTCCAGTGGCCGAGAGATCGAGCGATAGATCAAGATGGCGAGTGTCAATCATTCGACACCTTTCGTCGATCGATCGATAATGGAAGAAGACAAACAATTCCAACAAGAATGTCTCTAATAAGCTCTCCACGCGGTAGGAAAATACCAAGCCACCCGTTTTCTCACGACTTCTACGGATGACTCAATCGTTCGTCTGGCTCCTACCTTCGTGGAAATCACCCAGGAAGAAGCATCCAGAAGACAATATTCAAGGCGGAATGAGGAAACTTTTCGCAGATGGAAAAACACCCAGAATCGATGTATGACTAATCAGCAAAAAGCCGCTTCACAATCCTTCCCACCATCCAACCAACAACGATCGAGGAGGAATCGTGGTGCGTGGTGAGAGAATTTCCATTCAAGAACCGGATTCAACCATTTTCCCACCACCCGCACTTCGAACAGCCTAGAACACTTATAGCTGGTAGACTTCTCGTTGAAACGCCTGCGATCTCCGATCCATATCCGAATGCCAGCAAAGCCAGCCAGCGCGTGACAGCTGTTTTATCCATCCCATGCCACCTAGTCGTTGCCTACCTGAAGAAGAGACTAAAACTACTCCTTCTTCGGACTCTCATCCATATAAGGCTATTACGCGCTGAACACGACCCTGTTGGACTCGATTCCCCCAATAATACCAGTGCAAGTGAATCGAATATAAACGACACGCCGTCTCACCCAGTCTTGGGAGAAAATTTTTCTTCTACGACGAATCGTGGTGGTATATGCCTTTGAGATGAATCACCCCCTGTCCTTCGGTTGGTTGGCGCTCGAGAGCACAAGCCAAAGCTACCAGCACAGTCAACACATAAGGGTTGCACCTGCTGCAGACCTCACATTTTTGACTCATACTACGCACAAACCAAATAAAGCCGCCGCCCCGTTTAGCACCTACGAACCTCCATGATGGGAAAAGGGGAAGCCGCAAACCTTACCGGGCCTCTGTAATTTCTTCCTCGGTGGTAAACCATCGTCCAAACGTAAAGATAATCGCGTTTTATCGTCCCGTTTCATTATTGTTTCATCGAAAAATTTCCTCACGACGGATCGAAAACCTCCCGGTTGTTTCGAGTGTGAAATCACCAGCACCAAGCATCGCCACGAGACACTACATCATCTCCGAATCACTCGAACGAGCGAGGAAAACTTCGAACGCCTTCTTTGGCCCGAGGAGAAGTCCGAAGGGTTCGTTCGTTCGCCCCGGCCAGCCGTTTCGAGTATGTCGAATAGAGAAGGCTTCGTTCGTGGCTAGTATTAAAAATCGAATCCTCGTGCGTCATCCAACAATGTTCGTCGTACTCCTCGGTCGGCTCTCGCTCGCTGCTATGTTATCACTCGAGTGAAAGCCACGACTGGTCGGTCGGTCGGTCGATGAGGCGGCAGCAGCAACGGCGGCGGACCCTGGCTAGGAGCAAGTTCAATATTCCGTGAGTAATTCATGACGAAAAGCTGCTGCTACTAGCCCGCGTACACCTTCCATCCATTCCATTCCATATACGGGTAGATATTGAATGGTCAGCCACCGCGAGACCGACTGGACTGGCGGGTAGTTATACGTCAATTCGGTCACACCTTCCATACGGCAAGCAGACCACCCGACGACGAAGAAGAAGCTGCAAGCAGCATAAGCGAGCACCGGCGTTTCCCTGGCGCGCACCGGCCGCTTTGATATCGACTAACTGTTCCGAAGATGGCAATGGCACGACACGAATCGAACGAACCAACCAACCGAGGCTCTCCTCGGCAACCATTGCGAGAAGGGGATCCCTCCACAACCCTCCCTGCTTGTGTGCCGCCAATGCGATGGAACGAACGAAGGGAAAGGAGCTCGAGCACTTCAAACCCCCGAAGCTCTCTCTCTCTCTCAATAAGACCGCGGGTTCCTTGTGTCCATTTGTGTGTGTGTGGGCAAAAATATTTCCACCCGACCGACTGCCTGGAAATGCGCCATCGCTGCACACAAGAAATCGATGGCTTCTTCTTCGCCCCTTTCCCCGCCGACCGGACATACCATTTTTAGAATGGAGTGGGTGGCAAACGATGTGTAGTACCCTCGGAGCAAAAGGTCCCCGCCCGACATCCTCGTCTCAGAAGCTTCATTTTGAAAAGCAAACTCCTCAAATCCATTAGAGAAACAAGGGCAAATGAATGATGAGTCAGATTTTCTTCATTCGATTCTTCGCTATGGTGCGCTTTAAAGTGCCAGGATGATGACCCATGGATCGTCATCCTGGAACTTAAAATCGCGATCAGACCTCTCCTGATCACCCTAGTCAATCCGTATCAAAATCTCTCCGAAAAACCTACATCCACTCAATTCCGGAATCTCGAAAATTTCGACAACGACTCGCCCCAACCTAAGCTTACGTCAAAAGGCGCCTTTATTGCCCACACGCATCCTCAAACACGCTTCTTCTTCAGCTAACTCCTTGTCGAAGTTGTCGTCTCAGGCCCTCCTCGGCGCTTTTCTTTCCTCGAAGACACTGCGTCATTCATACGTCCGTTCGTCTTCTTCGAAAAACCAGTCATTTTCTTCGACGATGAAGCCTCTCGGTGTTCCGGGAACACGCGTCAAGATTTCGTTTCTCTGCCCTTCTCTCCCGTCATCAACAACAATTTTGATCAGGTCGCAAAATGCTTATTTAGAGAAAACAAAACTCCACCGAACGGATGTTTATCGAGCTCAATTTCAACGGACGAACAAACGTTTGGAACATTCAGCGAACGGCTAATTCGGATGACTAATAGTTGCCTAGCTGACAACAAATTCGGTCGGCTTTGACAGGCAAGCATAATGCGACGAAAAGCACAGGCCGAACAAAAACTCCTCTATCTTATCAATACTCTTACGTCAAGCGTTTAAAAATTCCTCGTGTTTTGGATCGATAAGAACTCGTCGATGTCTTCGTCGCTTCTATTCGACCTACTGATCGTGTGACAAAGAGCTGCGCTCGACACCTTATCAGTTCCTTCCTCGTCGGAGAAGGATGATGATGTTCACGTGTTGTGGACAAAGCCTTTCGCCATCTCATCACCCCGAGAGCCACTAGAAAACAACCACCCGAAGTGTCTAACCCCTACAATTTCACGCCTTTCACTATCGATCACCCATCAACAAATCGAAAAGTGGTGGCTCTGGCCTATTTAGCGATGATGACGCAAATCCTCTCCCAGAACCCTAAAACTTTTTGCTGCCCGAAAGAGGCCTAGACATTCGACGCTCGCTCGCGCGTTTTCAACTTATTTCGGATATCGGAATGTGAATGCCAAATATCTCATCCAAGGGGGAAAAAACTAGTTTCCTCACACACGCGCAGTGTGCTAGAGTACCGAAGAAACTTTTCAGGGTTCCCCTCCCCATCTCGACGGAAGAAGGACGCACAGGCCCGGGGCTATTTCGTCGAGAACTGACTTTGACAACTGTGTCCCCACCAATAAACAAAAAGTGGGCGGCTTGCATTTGGATTCACCGTGGAACCAGGCTGTGCAGTCCAAACCACCAACGTACCTTTATGATGACCACCTCCGAATGGTACTTCCTCTCGTTCGGGGATCACGATCAATAATTGAGCGCGATTACGCATCATTACCGAATTCGTGGCCATCATATCGGCGCCAAGGGGAGATACTTTTTGTCGATGATGATGATGATCGTCGTCGTTGTTGTTCGGTGGCCGTCTTCTCCGTTTCCCCAACAACACCGTCGGTCGATTCAATACGATAGCAGACGCCGTGATTGCTGGCGTTTATCGATCAATTTATACGATCCAAAATCGATTGATTCACAAAATCGAATCGATCAATATGTAGAATGATCGAGTCCAGTAGTAACTTTTTCCTCGGACGAAGGCACAATCACCGCCAGTCTCAGTCGTAGTAAGAAGAAAAGGAATGTGACGATGGATGATGATAAAGATTAGTCAACACTGTCGTCTAGGTCGCGAGCGAGAAAAGGAAATTGTCCCAAAGTTCGAATCGTGAATCGAAGTTCAGTTTCGCGTTTTGACAAAAACTGGAAATCTGAAGTCTTTGGTAGAAGAATGAGCCGAAGAGAGTTAGATAAGACTGAAGACAGAAGACAGAGAAGACGTATAGAGTCCTCGTCCTCGTCTTCTTCTTCGTCTTCGTCGTCGTCGTTGGAAGACCCACCGTTCGCCGTTTGTTTCTAGTCAAACACTGACGACTGAACTGAATTCGCCACACGACGCGCCAGCCTATGCGTCAGCTGCCTCCCCTCCAAAGCCCCTCCTCTATAAAAACGGATGACGCATCCGTCCGCGCAGCACCGTGCGAAGAACGAAACGGCAGACATACGTATAGATATATATGGAAACCACGCCTTGCCTTGTCGTTTCGTCGAGGAGAAAGCATAAATGACTCACACGTCCGCGTCCGTTCGTCCGATCGACCACCCAAACCGTGGCACACAAGCTAGTGATGTTAGCAACAAGCTTATCAACCAGCGCCTGAGCTGGAGCGTATCGATTCAACCAAGTAAGAAAACTTTCACCTAGATTTCGCCATCACAAAGTTTTGACTCATCATCATCCATTCATGCGCGCATTCTTCGAATCTTTTATTATCGACCGCCGAGTAAGTATTGGTCATTGGGTTTACGTGTAAGTCGTCGTGCCAAATCATGCTACACGAGAGGTCACTCATTGTCGAGTCACCGACAAGAACGAGTCAGCAGCGTCTGTGAGTGATGCACGAGTTATGTTTACCATTTGCCATATGGATGGATGAGGAAGCACGGAAGGAAAAAAACGTGTAGGAAGAAGAGAGGAGTCAAGAATTTTCGAGCCACATTGCCCATGGAGCGCTGACAAATACAAATTCTCGATGACAAGGCCAACCCAAAATGCGATTCATCGTCTGTGCATTTCTTCAATTAAACAAATTTTTTTTTTAAAGTAACGGATGAAGACTAAACAAACTGCCACGTTCCTCTTCCCGGTTTTGGCGAAGACAAGGACCCGTCGATCGGCCGTCAGTCAAGCACCGACTAGCATGGGAAAACAGTGACGAAATAATCCTTCCCTTTCAACGCCTATTACGAGCCTCCGAAATATGACCCATGGATGCTTGTCATCAAAGACCCCGATGATTCACCATCTCCTTCATCCATTACGGATGAGGACCGATGGCCGATTTGACAAAGCCTCGCTTGTTGTGACCAAAAAAGGAGCTTCCTTTGCTTTGCTCGCTTGCTTTGCTTGGTCCCAAAAGGGCGGCGACGATTAAAACGGTCATCTCGACGACGTTTCATTTTCGGTCTCATCCAGTATTTCCCCATTTTGACAGGAAACGGCACAAGATTCGCCCGGTTGAACAGATGCGGTGCGGATGGGCGGGCGGCCAGGTGGAGAGACGGATGACCATTCGGTGGGGGATAACGAGCCCATCGGTGACTCACTTCCTCCCACTCGGACGTCGTCCATTTCCTGGACCCAACGGACGGACTGAATGGGCGAGGTGATGACAGCGCTACCCGACGGCTCCCGTTTATCAACTACGACGATCTGGCGTTTAGCATGATTCGAAAATGGCGTTCAGCTGCCGCCCCGTTTTTGGATACATGGCAGCCCCTTGGCCGGCGGGTCTCATGAAACGAGCAGGTTGTCAACGGGGAGCACAGACGTATCATTCGCGATGACAATGGGGAACCGAGAGAGAAAAATTGATGTACGACCGAGGCGACCTTGGGATCTTTGGTGAATCATCGGCCGCTGGTCGGCGTGCCATTTTTTGTAATCATCATATCCGCCCACCCTCGGAGGTCCCGATCGTAAAAAGCCTCGTTCCCAAGGCGGTTCGGCCTTGTTGGATCGTCCTCCCATTATCATTACTCAATCGATCGGGTCCTAACTCCCAAGAACCGGATCCTGTTAAGTTCGTCGATCGTAGAGTCAGTCCGCTTCCGATTCCCAGGAGCCAAACACAAAGTGCTTCGAAGTCCACTCCGAATCCCCAGCAGCCTGATTAACCGTTGTGATTCTTGTTGCCATGTCCCCAGTGGGGATTACTGTAATCAATGGGCTCCTCCATCCAACCGACCCCCTCCGATCCTATTCGTATCATGGAAACGTATCAAAGAAAACGTTTCATGATTCACCGATCATAACGCCGCCATAAATATAAACCCCATTGTGGCCCGTCCGACCGCCCTCTCATCATTTACGACGATCTCAACGCCGATTACCATTCGGTTCCCGTCCATATGAGCACTAGCTATAGCTTGTTGCGTTCCCATTTTATCGCCCATCCCATCATCTCCGAATCGCATCATTCCAAGAAAACGCAAATGACGCCTTTTAAGGGATGATTTTTCCCCTATCTCATTTATCAGTCGGACGCGCTCCTTCTAATTAAAAATCCAACGCGCCCTCTATCATCTCTCGAATTCGATGCGTCACTAAACAGCCCGCCGCCGTCCGGTCAGTCGGGCGGTCATTCGATGCTTCGATGTCCGGATTGAAAGCAGCGAATGCCGAAAAACGATCGAATGATTCAGCAGAGAATGAGCAAACCGATATTCGCACATCCCTCGAAAGCCCAATCGGGTTCCGAACATCCGCGATCTTAGGCTGAATGGAAGCAGGCCACGCCGAGAACTCCAAGCACAATCCAAAGCAAACCCAGTGTCCAAGGGGTGCCCGGTGTCCGACCCGGGGACCCGATGTCCAAGTCCAATCCAAATCCATCTCGAATCCATCTCGATGACTCTCGAACGTGTCGATCTGATCGACACAACTCCTCGATCGATCGACCGATGAATCTCACCCCAGAGTCAAATCTGATTGCCCCGAGCCTCAAGCAGTCCAAGTCACAAAATCCACCCGGAGTCTCCTCCAATCGCTCCACGAAGCCAAAACTTCCAATATAAAAACTAATAAAAACCCCAAAACCCCAACCTCGAAAAACATATTCCGCTCACCTTTGAGCATTCGGACGCTTTGAAAATGTGGGCTGGCCGATAATTTCTCCATCAACATCGCCAAAAATGCAACGTCGTCAGTGCCAGCGGCGGCGCATTTTCGTGGCGCCACGGGTCGAGGTTGTTGCTCCTTGGATACGTTCGGGTGATCGCCGTACAATATAATCTCCAACGATTTGCGAACGCCGTCCGATTCCGTTGCCGATGCCGTCGCTGAAGTCGCCGTCGATTGCGTTTCGTTCTCGACCGGAGTTTCAAAATTAAGCTCGACACCGGCTTGAACGACGCTCGGTCGTAGGACGTCCAAAATCGACATCTGAAACACAAGGCCATTAGTCAGTTTATGGAATTGCTCGGGATAAGACACAGAGTGTAAGACCTCCGTCAGATCCTTGCTAATTAGTCACCACTCACGAGCCGCCGCCCTGCGCCGCCCGGAAGTGTAAAGTCGTCATAGAGTCAAAGTATAGTCGGAGGAGGACCCATTCTGGGATCCAGGATGGATTTGGATTACTGTAACCGCTTTTCCATGCTGGATATCCACGGAGAGTCTCCTCCGACTATACTTTGCCTCTCAGCCAATCAGCGAGCTCAATCCTCTGATCGACATCATCTATCGTCACTTGTACGTCCGTCCCCTCCTTCCGCCTACTGATTAGCAAAACCTGACACCCCCATTGATTAATTAATTTTTACAGTAAGAAAAGCGGGACTCACCTTATTTTCTTGTAATCGTTTTCGAATCAATTTTGAGCAACATACATTGACCGCATTCTTGATATGCGACGTATTGTAGTCCAAAAATCGACGGCAATCGACGATGATGAGCTGAAATTTGAGAAAGAAACTAATTGTTGCTTCCGTCGATCAAAAAAGGACTCCCCTAATCGATCAGTTAGTCTCGAAATCCCTAGTCAGAAGAAATCGCTGACCACGCGTCCCCATATATGGGCAAGGTCCAGAAGGGTTAGATGAAGGTAGATATCAGGGACCCTCTGCTTGCCCATGCATGGCGCGCACTGTTCATTCAACTAGGCCTCATCCTTTGTGTGACTTTTCACTTTTCTGTTTCTTAAACATTCCGACCTAAACTGTGTCAAACCGAGAACCCTCTCCGAAGAAGCAACTTCGGGAATCTGCTGTTTTACGTAATCCGCCCGTTTGCCGAGAGTCTGGAGAGTCAAATGTCGACATCCGACGACAACCCGCGTCACAAAGAAGAATGCACACATGACGCAAAAACAGCTCGCAGCAGCAGCAGCAGCAGCAGCAACTCGACGACGAAACACCAAACTTCAAAGAGAGAAGTGCATCGATGCAATTCGGAGAAGAAACTAAAATATCTTCACTCTCACAACTTGAAGCAAAAAAAAAACCAAACTCAGCCCTCAGGATCTTTTTCTTTCTGAGAAAAACTGGAGTGCAAAGTTCAAAATTTTGAAGGAAGCTACTCTTTGAGGTGATTCCAACAAAAATCATTTGGTCACTTCGAATTCCGAATTCAAGTGCAAAAAGCTCCTCCTCGCTGTACATGGAGCGCCTAATCCAAATATGGTCTAATTTTGTCGTCACCCGTTTCCGATCGGCGTAAAAACTAGTTTCCTCGCAAAAAAACCATTTTCGATCAGACCTAACTTCATTCAACTGTTTTCCAAATTGACCTGCAGAACAATTAGGGAATCTTGCGCAAGTGATAAGCGGAGAATGGACGAGATGTCACGCCCCCCCCTCTTCACGTGATCACGAGGACATCGATCAACAAGTTTTCTCCACCGCCCCTCTCGTAAATCTGAAGATGATGACACAGCGATAGAAATAGTAGAAAGATAACAAAAAGATAAAAGATAAGACATAATCGGAGGTGCCCAGTTTACAACTGTCCGAGTACATTTTCTTAAAAAACTTTAAAGCAGTCCAGTCAATGAAAATTTTTGAACACTTTCAAAAGTTTCACCCTCGCAAAAAAAAAGTTGTGCGCCTACCATGCTCAATTTTCCAGTCATGCATATTTTTGTTGAATCGAAAAACCCTGTATGTGTGGGACATAACATGATTGTTATTAGAACCTATTCTTCAAGAGAAGAACTTATTTACGAGCAAGAAGGAAGGAAGGAAAAGTCCTAATATGGTAACCCAAATTTCCTCGGACCACGCGCGTGTTCTCTACCCCCACTGCACCCCTACGCGACGCAATTTCCTCTGCGACAAACGCACGTACACAAGACACACATTCTTCCGGCGATGATTGCTGCTACCGATCGAACGTGGACATTTCAATTTATGTCACGAGGAATGTGCGCCTACACATCGCGATTATTAGCTCTTTCCTAATAATTACCGCACGTGATCGGGTCGGACACACCAACGTCGAATATAGAAACGCCCTTCGAACTTTGGAAACAAACTGTACACGATTTATGGATACCGATCATCGGCCGGAAAACACGTGTATAGTTTTATCGCATACAGAAAATCGGCTAGTCATCCAACCACGCGGCTGTCTGGTAATATGTAATATATATTTTTAGCATCATGGCTTGGTTAGGTTTGAAAAAAGCAAGAAAGCTTTCGCAATCGAAAAGCCATTCGTATAGCGAAAATGATTTGCGCATTGCTCGATTTTGTATGTTATACTGTACAGCGTGAGATTGTCGGAAAATTGTGATTCCTCAAGTACCAAAGGAGCTCCCCCTATTTTCTTGCCTTCACTAAACCTCAAACCTCAACTTTCAATCGCAACTGCCTTTAAAACCTTTTAAATCAAACCTTCAATCTCAAATCAACTCAAACACAACTCAAGCACAAATTTTAAACCTTAAAACATAACTCATAACTCAAAATACAACCCAAAGACAACTCAAAACACAAAAAAAACACAAAAGAAAAAACCAAAAAAGCACGACTTACCTTTCCGAACGTAGCCACCTCGCATCCTTTGTGCAATAAATCGGCCAATTGATTGGGTTCGATATCGGAGTGAATACTACCGCCGCAACTCATCGTCAATGCGGTTGCTGTCGAGGCCAAACGAAACATTCAAATATGGCAAATGTCAATAATCGGTTGAGAAATCGCGATCGATATGTTTCGGTCGTTTGATCCAAATATCCGCGATCGATTCGATCGATTCGATATCGAAAATATGTCGTCGTCGTCGTCGATTGGTCGAGATCCAAGGAGGCGAAAATTTGGTGCTAACAGGTCGATCGATGAAATCGAAAAATCGTTCGGTCGAAAAATAAGCTATAATAATTTAAATATACCTCGAAAAATTGGAGCGAAATCCGGTTTGAAAATAGCGCGCGTAAATATATCTAAAACCAGTCAATTTTTGTTTGTGCTTCCACTTCCAAATCGAGAAGCCTCTGTTTGTGTTCATCGACTAGAAGTTCGAGCTAGTCGATGAACCCAAACAGAAAAGCTCCTTAGGGGTGAGAGGGGGGATCCCATCCTAATCGAGTCCAGACAGGAGAACATTCCAATTTAGCAATAACTAACAAGCAAAGAAACGTTTTTGAAAACTTTTCATCAAGACGAAGAAGCAGAAGAAGAAGCAAGAGGAGAGAACTTAGCGAGAAAAGGCGGCGCGCCAAGACGAGAATATATAAACGCGATTCCTTATTTCCTGAACGATGGGTGTCGAAAATTCGTCATAATGACATCACGGGCGACCAATCGGCGACGATGCGGGGCGGACGTACGCGGGATTCGTGCGCCACCCCGCGGCACGTTCTCCGTCGATTGTCATGTGTGTGCACGACGACGACCAAAGGAAGATTGTGTTGATCGTTTCGGTCGACGGAGTTGGGCCGCACATCTGTTTAGAAGTGGGGGAAACTAGTTTTGTGCGGTATTTTATCCAGTACATATAGTCTCCTAACTTTTAAAACTTTTGAGTGAAAAAAAAACACCTTTTTCTCGAAACCTCAACATAGCTAGGGATGGTGGTGGTGGAAATTTAATGTCGAGTTTGTTTGCGGGGCGAAGGGGGGGATGGGAATAAAAGTATCGCGGGAGCAGGATCAGCAAGTTGCGTAAGGGTGGGGCGAGAATTTAGCGGGGAGAAAGAAAGTTGACAGCAGAGGATCGGCAGATGCAGCAGCAAAATGCAGCGTGCACAGTGATGGGCTTGGATAGCAGTACAGATTGGAGAACAGGATGTGATTGGATAACAGGCAGTACAGCACAAGGCAGTGTTGACTGATCATGAGTGAGATGAGGATGTCAAAGCAGCATTTACAAGTACAAGCCAATGGCCAGGCCGAAATCCGAAAAACGACTGGACACGCAGTGGTAAGCTAGAGCGAAATTGAAAGCACAGCAAGTTAGAAGTCAATGGACAGGAGGATGGATCCAGATTACAAGAAACAGGACACGAGACAGCAGACAGGCGCATGGTGACGACAAAAACGAACATGGGTCATGCATTTCGAACGATCAAAACATCAGTCACAGGTGCAGCCAGAAAAGCAAAAGCAATCATCAAAAATCAAAAGCAAAAAAGCAAAAGCAATCATCGTCATGCGCTTTCTAAAATTCAAACAACAGTCGGAGGACCCACCCTGGATCCATCGTGGATATGGATCACTGTAATTGCTTTTCCAAGGCGGATCCGCGGTGGATCCTCCGACTATTGTTTGAGCACAAACAGCACCTAGCGGTCAACACGTTTGTGTATCCTGCTGCTGCTGCTGCGTGAATGTTTTCTGCTGCCTTCATAGTTTTGATGCTCCACGATAAACCAACCGACCGACCGACCACTCACCGCAGAAGCAAAACTGTAGACTGACGTTGAAAAAGTGAGAGCTGAACTTCTATGTACACTTTGCGCGCGCAGTGTAAAGTGCCACTGACGACTGAGCGGTGCTTTAGAGCTTCAGTGTGAAGTTGTGCGGGCATGAAGACCAGTCGGTACTGCTCATAGCCACGTAATGTTTCATTATTTGCTGTACCTGTGGATGGATTGCCTTTTTTATCAGGATTAATTTGTCTAATCTTGTTCATCTGCAGACAGGTCTTTTACGAAAACAGATCACGCAGAGCTAGATCCGATCAGTACGCAAGGCGCGCCCTCAAGACTATATTAACTTCTGTTTTAGCCTGCAATTATCACGCATGACTTCTTGTTCTCATTAGGATCACGAGCATTGTTGTCTGACCCCTTGCCCCTCCTTGACGCTTGTAGCTTTCGAACACAACCGAGCGTAAGCATCGCACTTCCGAACTACGGCACCTCATGATCCCTCCAGATGTCAGACAGGACAAAAACTCGCATGACGAGGAGTGACGATGTGGAATATCGAATAAATAACTACTGCTAATTAGGTTTAGCTTAGCTAACTCTCTCTCCCTAATTGGATACCTCCGCTAGCTAGCTACCTCCACGCCCAGATTGGCTTGCGTGACTTGACGAGGATAGCGATAATAACAAATATAATTGAAAAGCGCATGACCGGAAAGGCAGGAATGACGTCTCTCGAAAAGGCGCATGATCATAATTTGTATACCACGGGTGTATTCACTTTAGGATTCTGCTCGCTTTCAACTCGATCGAATGAAGACTCTTTTACTCTCGATTAGGAAAAACAGAGAAGACACATTACACGAGGCTAGGATATGTAAAGATAGCACAACCTTCGAGTGAGTCACACGAAATCGACTTGTTCCTTATGATCACATTGTTACAGGAGCAAATTGGGACTGTTCCGTCCACCTCCACCACCGTTCATTCCGTTCGGTTTCTTCAATGCGGACTTGGGTTGATTATCGAACGTTTTGACCATTGTGTCGTTGTCGAATCGAACACCCTTGCGATGGTTCCCAGCACCGCCGCCGCTGGCACCCGATCGAATGGAGGAATCGGGCGAATCGTCGTAGTAGGCCGGCGGGTTGTTGTGCGGATGATGCGGGTTGTGATGGGCGGCCGTTGGCGGATGGTGGGGACCCACGTACGGACTGTAGATTATCGTGCCGAGTGGGAATGCGCCTAAATTTGGGGAAGAAATGGTTCTTGTACTCCAGGTCTCACTTTTCTCCAAAAAGGAAGTCAGGCACTCCGAACTAATTTGAATATTCGTCGCGCGGACCAGATTATTTTTTGAGCGAGACAGGGCTGGCATGCGAGTGAGTGAGTGAGAGACAATTTGTCGAAAAGGTGTCCCCTCGGTCGGTCGTTGGAGTGAGTCAAGTTGTTGTTTATTGGACGAGTGATTTGGAACGTTGGACTGCCGCAGTGTCTAGGGAATCTGGAGGCTAGGGGATTTGGATCAGTGATTTTGTGAACAGTGAGCCAAGATCACAACAGGACAAAGGCAAGAAGAAAGATGTAAGTTCCCCACGGACATTCAATAAAGCCAAGAACAGAAGACCCAAGAACTCATGAATTGAAGACCCACAGAAAGCCCCAAGAACCGAAGACCAAGGAACAGAAGACCCGAAAACAATAATCACAAGGTCAGACTCACCGGCGTACATATCCGGATTACGACGTCGATGCCACAAGCACCCATTGCAATACAAACAGCAGAGGACGGAGCAAATGATCGAGATGAGCAGACCGGCGATCAGGAGGCCGATGAATAAGGCCCAATAGTCTCTGAAATGGGGTCACTCTGTAAATCTGTCCTGGCTTCTGACGAGAACACGATTGGACTCCCTTAAAGTCTAGAAGAACCCGAAAGCCATCTGGGATCTGATTGAATCCAGAAGTTGCCTAGCCTCGGCTAAAGTCCGTCCGAAGGGCCATCGAACCCCGCACAGGATCCCAAACCCGAGAACTCTTCCCCTTACTTGAAAAACGATCCCATCCCGATCAAATATACTCGATCTTGATCGCTGGACGA
>JAQGCW010000205.1:0-14382 GCA_034700065.1 Mesodorylaimus bastiani | reverse complement strand
CGCACAAATTGGCGTTAATTTGATGTAAGCAGTTATTTTGCCTACTCATCCGGTGTTACCGTTATGTCTGCTATTTTGGCGCCAGCAGAGTTATTTCATGCCCCTTTAAATGTGTGCTTGGAGCGCGAAATATTTGCGCCAGTTTATTAATACTAGTTCGCTTTTTTATATTTTTGAGCTTGTTTTAAGATTTATTTTGAAAGGACGCTCGATTTTTACGGTTCTGTGTGAAACTATTTGCAAATCGTACAAGAGCACATAGTGATTTTGAGTTAAAGCTAACGTGAGTGAATCAAGCAAGTGTATAAACGGATTCGGTGATTGTCACCCTCGGGCTCCAGGGAGAATTTGGATTACGGTAGGCGCTTTTCCAGTGGAGATCCTATCCGAGTATTATTTGACCCCAAACGAACTCGGAAGTTTCGACGAAAAATCAAAGTAGCTCGACGCTCGACCGACCGCACGACTCGATAACTGGCAACGACAATGACGGGCACGACTCGGTTCAAGGCCTCTGGGAAAGTGTAAAGTCACGTGACCGGGCTGCCGAGTTCTGATTGGTCTGAAGTTTTTCTGGTTTTAATCGATAGATTATTATTGATCGGTTGATTTTCAGATTGAACTCCGCCCATGGACGGTCCCAAAGCTCGGCTGAGAAAGGAGGAGGGCCCAAGGGCAGGCGAAGCGACACGTCGGTTGGGTATTATCGAATCACATGGTTTCACAAAGTATCGCACGGTTTTATTCATGATTCAAACGAATTCAAAAAGAAAACCACGATTTTATTACCCGCCTGCTGCGACACAATAATACCTTGAGACAAAAAAAAGTAAAGTAAGCGTGAATTCTAAATATGTAGAACTTTTTGCGGCGATCCAAATTAAAAAAAAAACTTATATCCCTATGCAGATCAATGAACCTGTGCAGACGTGTTGCAAGCCGATGGCCAAGAAGCTAAAGCCAAAGCGAAAAGGACGGAAGAAAGACGACCAAGACTATAGGATGCTGAATTGTAGAGCTCTAAGGAACACAAGAATCATCACCTTATTCTTCAGTCAACCACACCCAGCGCCTCGATTTGGCTCACGAAGGCCTAAACATTGTCCCCATTCATTTCCTCGCAAACACTTTTCGTCTCATCATCTTCAAGCACACGTTCCGAGCAGTAGGTACATAAAATTCGTACGCCCAAAATCTCCTTCCATCTCCTACGGTCATTCATTCGTAACTTGACGCTTAAAGCTTCGACCACCCTTCTAGTCCATCATTGTTGACCAACATCCTCATTGCCTGTCACAGCTGCCTTCCTCCCTTCCTTCCATCCATTTCTTATCACTTTGCTCAATCAGCTTCTCGATGCATTAGCTAATCACTCCTCTGAGCCATCGATCACCGCCCTCTTTCCTTCTTATTATCCCATCGCGATCAACAAACAACAAAAGACTGCTGATCCGATTTCCTGCTCCACTGCGTCCTCCCCCACCCACCCAACTCGTCCGAACACATGTTTTCTCTCCTTCCATATCATCCATAATGTATCTGTGACAACCGACCGAATACTTTTCTCTTCCTTCGCCCACCATCGCCAAACTCGAGACTTTGAAAAAGTTTGTATAAAAGTTTTGGGCGGTGGCATTGGGATGGAAGTTGTGGCTTACCTCCACCACTACCACCACCAATGTCGTCTTCTCTTTCACTCCCAGTGTACCTATATATCTGGTTGACATTCATCGTCTCTGTTTATGCACGTTTCCATAGTAGCCGTCATCCAACTCGTCCTATGTGAACACCAGGCCGAACGAATCGAGCGCGAGGTCTTTATTTGGTTCCGTCCGGATTGGCCTTTTGTGCACCTCGGTTGGTCGGGGAGCATCTTTCCGCTCAAGCCTGCCGCCCACATCCGCCGTCCCAAGTCGATCATCATCATCGGTACTTATTGAATCGAAAAAAACTTTTCCAGTCTTCGCAGTCTACTTCATTCATTCGCTCGCTCTCTGAGACGAGGAGTTGGGACTCGGATCGTCGAGAAGCCGCTTCTGATATGCTCCAGCCGAGGAGATGGAACAGCAAAAGCAACTTGGGCGTCTTTCATTCATAGTTTCGACGATTGTTTGCGTATTTATTCACGGACTACTCGCGTTCGACCCGTCCGCCCCGTTCCAACACGGTTCCGATGATTTGTCGGGTGTACGAATCGACACGGCTAGTGCCATCAAGGATTTCGAGTAGGTGGGGGGGGAAGTCATCGTGGTTTGTGTTCCTTGTGGGCCTCGGTGGGTGCCTGATCCAGGGGAGAGTCATGGGCAGATGCGGATTGGGTGGAAGTCCATGGCGATAGCCGACTGGAGGAACCATCGGCTGCTAAGGCCTCCAAAGGTCCTAATGGTATTAGTGCCACGAGCACCTTCGGGACCATCAGGACCAACAGGGGGTGCTGCTGCAGATTGGTGACGACCAGATCCATGCTATTGTAGAAGCATATATACAAACCCGGGAGCTCGATCAAACGATTGCTGCGAGGCAATTGACCGATCGACCAATCATCGATCGAGCTTCTCCATGCCAACCAAGTTTGTATTCCCTCGCCGACATCCAGTTCTTATGTCCATCCATCCAGGACAATCCCGTGACTCATCGAAGCCTCATTCATAAACCGCGAGTGGAATGAGACTGGAAACTCCACAACCTATGACTACTCTGGTGAAAAATTTGATGATTCCCATTCTTTTCAGTTGTAAATCCCCCCACCCTCAATGCCTCCATCTCCAGACCAACCCGACCGCACTCCGTGCCTCCAAATCCGATCATATCCTCATCCTGATCCAATCTCCGTCAATTCCAGCTGCCCAACCACTATCTGACTTTCTTTTTCAGCAACGGCCTCTCCATAATCAAAGCCAACGTCAACGTGACCGTCCGCTTTTTCGGAACTCATCTCCAAGAACTGAAAACGATCCGAGTCTCGCGAAGTGTCCAATCGTGCGAGCTGGGCGATTCGGTCGGTTCGATCAGCGCCGATCAATTGATCGAGACGAGCCCGCCGACGGCCGCCTTCAATTTCGTATTCCCCGACTACTCGACGACGTATTACTTTTGTTTCGAATGGATGCACCCGGCCTTGTACACGAGTCCCAAGGCTCGAGCCGATTTGAGGCGGCCACCGTTCGCGGACAACGACGACGATCGGAATTCGTCGGCCGGGCCTCCGATATTGGTCGAAAGGCGGCCAGTGGTGAAGAGGCAAACTCCCGCCGTCTTCACTCATCAGGGCACCGCTCGATTCATCTCGGTGGCTACTGCTCAACGGTTTAGCTTTTTCGGACTCGGCTAATCCGGTGTTTCTTGCATCCCATGTTCAAAAAGAATGTACGTACTTGTCTCATGAATCAAAAGTGAAAGCCTAATTTTTGGAATGACGATCGTGATTGGTGACATCACAAGTTTAGTTAGATGGCGAGGAAAGCTGCACAAACATTGCACTCATTCGAACCAGCTTCCCGTTTCGTTGGGATGGCTCCTCGATGACTTCTCATTCCTACGCTTCCTGCCTACTCTCTCGAAAGTAATTTTCAAACCAATTACTCTTTGAATCTCACGATCAGCTTACAAAAAATACATCGAAAAATGCTCCTATCCTTCATGTTTAGCCATACAAAACTTCGATACTCATGGCATATAAATCAATCCGAGCTCCAACAAATCCCTATCTTCTCAACCAAATCCTTGGCTAACGTTTGCAAAGCTTCATTTTGAACCAACCTGTCCACAATTTGCACATTCGACGGCGATTTCTTGAAGGCGGCCACCAATTTCGGATTCTTCACCAACTGATCGTACGAAGCGCGTATTATCGACAGACAACGTTGCTTCACGGCCGAAACGCGAGCATGACCTGAAGATGAGAGAAATGTTACACAAACCAAAAGGAGTGGAGAGAGAAGCACTTACTCAAAACTGTCCCCACAGCGTCCAAAACGAGCATGATGTCGAAAACCGATTGACTGAGACTCCTGGAAGGAAACAAATTTTGATTATTATCCAACAGAGATTCACAACGAAAAATGTGAGCCTTACTTGTCGAAAATCAATTGAATGGCGTCCAATAAATACACTTGCTCGCGCCAAACAGTCTTCGACAGCCGTTCGATCAACATCGATCCATATTTGCGGACATCGCCGTTATAAGCTAAAAAAGGCAAGGTAAGATGCAAAATGAAAGCATTCGAACAGAGACAGAGACTTACTCGTAGCTTCTTCCACATTTAACGATCGAGCCAACGCCACGTACGAAACTCGGCGACATTCTTCATTGGCAGCTTGATCTTCTTCCTCAGTATCCTGGGCCTGAAAAGTAACACACAGACACGACTTATCCCCAGTCCCATGGGAAAAATCAAAAAAGTTTCACTCACCTCTTCGAGACAAGAAGACACAGTATCGTAAATTTTCTTCCATAGTTTCAAATTCAACACGTCAGCGATCGTAGCCGATTGAGTGATCGCGTGCACGCGGTATTTCGGCTTTGCGGTCTTCTGACACTCTCGCAACATAGTCTCCGAAATCTGCAAGATCGAAAAAAAGAATTCAAACCAGAGTTGGAATAAAAATTAGGGTCAAACTTACCTTAGCTTTCTCACTCTCGTCCAATCCTCGTACCAAAATCTCCTTGTACTTGACGCATGTCGAGCCCAAACTAATGAATACGAATTCCTTTCCGTCCCAAGTTCGCCCGTCCAATGCCGAACGCAGTAAGTTTAATATTCCTCCTGCAAACAGAAAACCTGCATTAGGAACTTTCCATTTTCGGAAAAAAGAACGAATCGAACTTACGTATTTTCTCAAATTTCAAATCCTGTTCCATTTTCTCGACCACCATGCCGATACTTTTGGCGGCCAAAGCTTTCATTTGCCAGCTCGGTGTCGTTTGGAGTAGACGGACGCAAAATTCGTAAACATCGTAAACGTGGGTGCCTGCAATTAGCAACCATCGATTAGCCACACACCGATAAAAATTCAAAGATGACACTTACTCATGGTCAATTCGGACAAAACCTCGTCCCACATCGATTTCATGGATTCGATTTCCAATAGCTGCTCCGGATTCGGGTCGCCGACCGTTCGATCTTTTTGCGAGGCCAAGAAGGCTAACGGAGCCACCAACGATCCGAACTGTTTCAGTACTTCGGGCGAATATGTGGCGATCGAACGGAGAGCGTGACAACACGACAATTCCAACGAGGCTGCAAAGGAAAACTTTCATTCATTTTAATTTCCTAACTTCTTCCAGTCAAAAACGAGTACTTACAATTTTCAGTATCCAAATACCACTGTTGAATCGTTTTGAAAAAGTGATCCAGGGCCGAGTCGCTGCATAGCTAGAAAGAAACAAGACATAATTTACATATTCATACGATCACGACAGAAAATTAAATTTTCTGCAAAAAAAATTATGACTTACCGGAACTAAATGTCCAACAGCGGCGGCGGCTTGCTTCTTCGTGGTCGTATTGCGATCGGTCAAACTCCTCGACAAACTTTTCAATATTGAATCGGCGAACGGTTTCAGATCGGCGGGCGCTTGAGCTCGAAGCATAATCGACAATCGGAACGCGCCGCTCTTCGTCGGCAATCCAACGTTCGTTTGCAAGGTTTGTACCAATTTCGGAATGAACTCTTTCAATATTTCGGAGTCGACATAACGGCAACACGTTTCCAAACAATCCATGATCGGCGACGATTTCGATGCGGCTACGCGTGCTTGATCAATCTAAGAATGAAGAACAAAGTTACCAGAGTGCAACAACAATGGAAATAAATCAATAATTCTTACCTGATCACGTTCGTCCGCTCCAGCGCGCACAGATAAATAATTGATCTTTTCGTGTTCGGTCCAAGTCAGGGCGTCCAATAAGTCGGACATTAGCAAAGCCAAATGCGGTTTCAATAAAGCTGGCGGGGATTCTTTGATCAAGGTCATCAACGTGATCAAGCTGAAAATAGAAGCTTCAGATCAAACAAAATCAGTCAAAACACTCAGAGCTTTCTCCTTACCTCGTTAATCGCACCACTTTCGCATTGCTCTGCAGTCCCGATTCGATTAATTGCGGAATCACGATGGGCAAAACCAATTTGGGTGATCCTTCGGGCGAGCACATCCGAATCGTGAATCGATTCAGTGCGCTGATCATCTTTATCGCCGCTAGAGCCACCGATTCCTAAAAGGCAAGCAATTTTTATCAGTCTAGGCAATTGACAAAAAAATCTGTTGACACTGTAACCCTCATGTTTACCATGATGTCAGCATAATCTCCCGGACAGGGACGTACAAGGAAGTGATGAAGTCATTCCAGTCTTAGGCCTTCCCCTCTCCTTCTCTCCTTTGGGTTCTCTCCTTCGAGGGCTAGACTCAGTGCTAGACCGAGAAGGATCTCTCCTTTGGGACTGGTTCACCCAGACCAAGGAAAGAGCAGAGGCCTCGACTCTCTCTCTCTCCAGTCAGTCCGCATCTCTATCTTGGTACTGAGTGGTTCATTCCCTCGTATGTCGATAGTTAGTGGAAGTGCTTGTACTTGCGTTGTGTATTGGACTACGTGTCGTTTGAGAAGTAAACGACACGTATCGCCTATCCTCGTCTTGGTTGTGATACGAACACGTATGGGATCGAGGGTTTGAGTGATTCTCCAACAACCCGCACCGGTCACAACACCCTTACTTTTGCATCGTCCAATACGCGTAGGCTTCGCTGCCACAAATCTCCAATCCGGTCCAAATTGAAGGCACCAACGTGAGTGCCGTTGAGCATGTCGTTAATTGCAACGCAACTGAAAGGAAACTTCTTACAAAATTATTAGAAATGAATGAAGAAAATTACGACTCACCTGGCCTCCCTGTAACGCCATTGACTCGATTCCAAACTTTCCAATAAATGACTGAATATTTCTTTGCTGTATTTCTCCGTCTGAAAAACGATACAAGGCTTCAGATAGAAAAATATATTCAAAAACCTAATCAGCTTACCAAAGTTTTGCCTCCTTCCTTCTTTTCCTCGCCGAATTTCTTATGGTGATCATTCATCGACGCCCATAAATTATGCGAAATACGCTTGACGTGCGGATTCGGATCGTATAGCAGGCGATAAACGGCCGGAACCAAAACGCGCTCGAATGGTTGCAGTTTCTCCGCCGAAAATGCCACGAACACGGCGTTTCGATCGGGCTTCCGTCCGCTGCCAGTCGTTTTCGATTCGGATCGTCGATTAAGCGCCAAGAGAACCATATCGTAGACCATCTCCGGTCGTTGGCACGTCCCAGCGCAGAGGGCACACATTTCTTGATATGGCAAAAGCGATTCTCTGAAAAACAGTAACGAAAACAAGCTTTTGAAACAGTCAAACAGAAGAGTGGAGAAAAACTACAGTACTTACTTGGCCGTAGTTGCCGTCAGTTGCTCACGCATCGATCGAGCAAGTACCGAACGCTGTTCGACCGATTGGGTACAATGATATAACAGCGATAAACAACGACTGGCGACGTCTTGAGTAAAATCTGAAACGAAAGACAAACCAAATTTGCAACAATTGTTCGCGTTCAAACCCAAGGAATATTTTTATACCATTCTGTTCGGCCAGGCAGGAAATGAAGAACGTTTGCATCTTTTCGAAGAATCCTTGAGCGCATTCGACGTGTCCGCAAATTTGGAGGAAAACTTCCATCCAAACGCTGCAAGCCTGAAAAGAAAGTTGCTTTTTAAAGAATGAATGCAATGCATAATTCTAAATTCTACTAACCTGCTTATGATTCTTGTTCTTGGAAATCTTCTCCGCTTCTTCGCCGACCAACAATCGATTTAATAACCATTTGATTCGTCGTACAGTTTCGTCCGATTTCGGATTTTTAACGCGCAATTGAGCCTCGAGACGGTGTTTCAAATCGTTGAGCGAATACGAGTAGCTTCCTTTCGTGTCGCAATACGGACTGCACTCGATCGGGGCGATGCAGAAGGCCACCAATGCATTACCGATCGACGGCTGTAGACCGATAGCCGGTGGGCCCTCAAAAGAACAAACAAACATCACAGCAAAAAAATACTTGCACTTGAAAAATGAAATTCAGATTTCGCTTACCTCCGCAGACACCATCAAATCCTTCACGATAGCTTCCCATAAAGCCAATTCCGGCTCGCCAGTGATCCAACATCCGATGAATTCCACGCACCGTTCCTTATGGCGATTCCCGACCACTTCCTTTCGACTTTTAATCACTTCCACGGCCAATTGCACCACGTCACGTTTCTCATCGTCGGTGAGGCATTCTTTCAATCCTCCGTGCAACGCCAACGTCTTCAATCCATTTACCAGAATATCCAGATTCGCCATTTCCCAATTCTTCGCCGCGCGTCGGAATCGATCGCACAACGCTGTCGAATACGCCATCCAAGTCGTACCCGAATTCGTCTCGTCTTCCTCGTTCATTCGTTCGTACAATAAAGTGTGGAGATAAATTTTGAACGCCGATAAAAATTCGCCCTTAAAGAAATACGCGCAATGTACTCACTCATAAATAATTTCTCAAAAAATTCCACTCACCGTCTTCAATTGATTCTGTCCGGATTCAAGCTCGCGTTCGATTTCGGCCGCCGATTTTGTCAAGGCGTAAATGTACGAAAGAATTTCGGCCAATTTCTGGATCAATCCTTCGCTCGTGGCTGTCCGCGCTTGCGCGTCGCTGGCTTCGACCAATTTCGGAACCACGGGCGTCAATATTGGCAGAACATCCGATCGAATCGTCTCCTGTTCGCACAGGAACAAGATCTCGGCCAAATAATCCAATATTTCCTTATGGACGACTGAAAATGGAAAAATATTCTTCACAATCCCGAAGGCCAATTTCGAATCCAAATCACTTACCTCCGAATTTGTCCAAATAAAGCATGATTAGTTCCAGAAATGGTCGCCATTGTTGACGTTTCGAGACATCGGTAAAATAAGCGTCGAGCTCGAAAATATCGTCGTCATCATCAGGAAATATCATCGTCATCGAGCGTTCTTCGTCCACGAACATTTCCGACCCTTCGTGATGCTTTCGACGTTCCAATAGCAACAATCCGTGAAGATAAGTGATAATCTGCAATGAACGACGGATGTTAGCCACAGTATAAGGAGCTGTTTGCGCAGAACAAAATTTTCTCACCTTTTGAAGCGTTTCTCCCGAAATTCTGCTCATCGCATCTTGCTGCATTTCGAATAGCCGTTCAATCTGAAAAATCAGAAGTCTTCGGATTAACATTTAAGAAAAAAGCCTACTCACTCACCTTTTCATAGAAATATCGAGTGGCCCGTTCGAACGCTCCGATTTCGGTTTTCTTATGCTCCACTTCCATCTCGGCCTTTCGTAGAATTCCGAGTGCCTCGCGACGTACTTTTTCGTCCCTGAAAAAAGGAAAGCCGCGGTCATTTCTCAATTATGAAGAAATAAAAGGAAGTCTACTTACTTATCGACACTGGCCATGAACAAAGCGTAACGCGACGGGGCGTGGTCCGACGGAAATAGCTTCTCCAGAAAGCGCACAGCGATCAAGCGACATTTCGGAGACGTCTAAAACGCAAATGAATCAGCTCTTCAAATAACTAAATGACACGTGTTCAAAAGAAAACTTACGTGCTCAGCGTAGGCCAAAATGCAGGCCTCCAATAGCGACCCATCGACTTCCCTCGCCGTAGATTCGTCGTCATTGGCGAATCCATCCAGCCATTCCAAGAGGCATGTGTGAGCCGCGGCGCAAATTTCATCATTATCAATCTGAAAATGAGCAAATATGCAATACGAGAAAGAAATAAGCAAAAAGAAATGACTTACCATACTCAAATCGTCGAATAACTCTTGAATCGATTCGATACGTTTCTTGCCGACAAGAACATGAGCCGTATGTCTATTTCCCAGTTTGCCCATAACCGCATAGCAAGCAACGCCGAGTTTCGGATCCTAAGAAAAAGAACATAGCACCAAAACCTGAGCTCAAAGAAAACAAAGAACAAAATTGTGCTCACGTGAGTTTGATCCAGAAGCTTCCGCACATTGGCGAACAGAATAGGAGTGAATACAGCGGCCATTTGTCCCTTCAAGCTAAAAGCAACAAATCGCGTCAAAAACAGGAAAGTAATTGAAAAAACCTTGGACTTACTTTTCAACAACTTTCAACGCCATCTCGGTTCCCAATAGACGTAATTTTTCGTTCGTACCACGACCGAACCAATTCTCGAAGACGGCCTGGACGCTTTGCGGGAAAATCGAAGCAGCTGTTTCGGCGTATCGAATGAAATATGACATGATTTTCAGTTTAGCTTTCAGCTGGATCGGTTGCCGACGTTCGGCCTCGGGTATTTGCTGAAACAAATCGAACCAGCGTTACAATTCGAAAGGCATCGAGTTAAGAAAATCAGGGACATTTTTACCTGCTGTTTCGAATTGCCCAAATATCGATCGTACAGTTTTCGGAATGAAACAACATGATTGAGTCCGGACCCGACGGCTTGTTTCATTTGCATGTCGGCCGCGTGAACAACGCTGAAAGAAACGAAAGATTCTTGTACAGAAGGAAATGAAACAAACAGGAAGCTCTCAGCGCCACATTTGCTGTTTTACGTACCTATGATGAGCATCCGCAGCTCCGAACGCCCACAACCACGAGACTTCCTCCGAAGGTAATTGGCAAGTCGATAGCATCCGAATGATTCCAACTTTTGTCTGAAAGAAACCAATACCAAATAAATCAGTAAATTAGCTCGAACTAAAAAAGTAAAAACCGTTCCCTTACCTCCACCAGCGGTGTCGATCCTGTGGCGCTCGTTTGGCTTTGGTATCCGCTGATCAAATGAGCCAGAAGCGGCGTCTTCATCTCGTCCGTAAGCATTTTGAAGAATGCCGTCGAAACTCCGCCCGGTACGCTCACGGTCGGCGGACGAGGTCGTTGCGGCGGTTGTGGTGGCAATGGCGGGAATCCTTGATCGTTGGCGTTGGCACCGGCGCCGACTGGACTAGGTGGACCACCAGCTAGACCGCCGGCTTGTTGACCACCGGCCACGCTGCCGTCTGGATTTCCTTGCTCATCTTGACCCGGATCCTGGCCACCACCACCGAATAACGAAAATAAACTAGGAGGACGAGGTGGCAAATCGAATCCTTCCGGCAAGAGAAGGACGTCGGCGCAGAAGTCCAAGAATTTCGACACGAACGGTTTCGGAAAAGCGGTCAAATCGACGATCGACACGTATTTGTTGGCTTCGTTAAATTGATTTTTGTTGTTCAGCCCCAAATGTTGTCGAATCAACGGAAGGAGATGGAACCAGATTCTAAAAGCGGACAAAATTACTTCCATTGAAACTCCTGAAAAACACACGAAAAATTCAAACCCCAAACTCTGCTTACCCGAGTTGCTGCTCGTACGATTTTTTCACCGATGCTTCCATCAATCCACTGGCAAATTTGACTTGATCCTCGATCGATAACCGCACGAATCCGAGTTTGAGAAACAAGAAGGAAAAATTCTGGAAGAAAAGAAGATCTCACTACTAAAAAAAAAAAAAAAAAAAAACTCAAAAAAAGTTGTGCTTACCCTGATCAAAGCCGATGAATCCTTCTTGTACGCTTCCAATAAATACGCCACCGGCAAACCGGCCTCTTGATTCGCTCGTAATCGTTTCTTCAACTGGGTCAAAATGTCCAAAATCTTGTCCCTCGACGACGAATCGGGCGGATTCGATTCGACGCTCGTCTCCAATCGTTCCAATAAGAATGGTAGATACTTTTCGCAAAACGACGACAATTGTGTAGCGTTCCCCGAATGTCCCAAACGTAAATACACACGCTCCAAAGCTACTGAAAAAATCAAATCAAGAAATTTACAACACAAACAAAAATTTGAAAGAAAAATCCAAAATTCCTCAAAAATCTTACCAAAATTCTCTTCCTCCATAGACGTCATTTTGAAAATAATCGATTGATCACAAAAATTCTTCGATTTCGATCACGAACTCCCTTCGAAACCGCTGATCGATATTCCTCCAAACCGACCGATTCGCCAGATCACGAAAATGACAATGCAAGAAATTTTCCCGCTCACGCAGCAGACAACTACTTGTACCTGAGCATCATCGTGCAAAAATTTCTTGGCCGTAATTTAAACTATACCCAATCATAGGACCTTCTATAGGCTATTCTCCTGACTTATATCCTAATCCGGAAAACTGGCCCGCCAGAAAATTGGCCCGGCGCGCACCGGAAAATTGAACCCATTGATCTTCAGGTTCGATTGCATTTGATCACAAATTCAAATATTTGGTAATAAGAATATTTAATTTAAAAACATTCTCGCCAAAATATCGTAAATTTTTCACGAAATTTTCTTATTTACGTGAGAGAGCATTCGCGCGAACGATCAGAAAGATCAAGATCCTGAAAACAATTTCGAGTTTTACCGCTCTCAGCAGACATATCCTTGTCTTGACATAAGCAGCAACAAAATAATCGGTGCGCAGAGCATTTGGGCCAATTTTCCGGATTAGGATATAAGTCAGGAGAATAGCCTATAGAAGGTCCTATGATTGGGTATAGTTTAAATTATGGCCAAATTTCTTTCTCGGAAATGTAAAACTTCGGGAATTTGATTTTTTTTATAAAAAATTTCGGAGATTCTTTTTTGAAAAAGTTTCAACTGAAATTTCAATCAATCTTAAATGTTTCGATTCGATAATGTCGAATAAGAAAATCATCCGACCTCCGACGAATTTGGACGAACGTACGGCATTTATCGATCGTCGAAATCGTAGTCGTTTATTGAAAAATCGTCTCTTGGATTTGGCTCATCGTTCGACCGTTTATTTCTTGGCCGGGACGACGGCATTATTGGGCGGCGCCATATTGATCGATATGGGTTATTTCTCCTTGTATCGTTATCCGGCCATTCGTCGCGAGCAAAAGATACACGAAAATTATTTATTAAACATCGACGAGGACATCGAGGAGAAATCGAAAAATTAAAAACGTTCGTCAATTTCTTGTTTCCCGTCGTCTTGTTGTCGTAAGTATTTCGTCAAAAAATGATTCAAAAAGAGCCGTCTCCATCGACGTTCGCCGAAATCGCCAATTATCTACGTAAAAAACAATTAACCCGTTATCGTTATTTGATTCCGTTGGGTTTCGGTTTCGGCGCCATTTTCGAGTACGTTCGAATTTATTGGACTCCGTTTGGTATAAATTTTTACGATTATTTTTTGGCTCGACGAAAAGAAGCATGGTTCGAAGATTTTCGTCAAAAATTGGAGAAAGAGAACGCCGCCAAATTATTCACGTACGAAGAAGAATTGAAGGCGACGTACGGGAAAACGAAAAAGTAGGATTTTTGATCTTTTTTGTAAAAGATGAAATTAGAAATTAGAAATTAGAAATTCTTTGTGTGATGGAAGATTGAGTGTGCTTTTTTTTGCGATCGACGATTAGATTTATCTGTTGAGTAGCTTTTTTGAAACGATCGCATTTGCTTTTGACTTTATTTAGTTGATATTCGATTTTTCTTGATCTGCCTCATTTTTTCTTACGCGCTCCAGCGCGACTGGCAGTGTAAAGTGCACTTTACACTGTCAGGCGCGCGGGGGGCTGCTCTCGCGTTCGCTGGCTCAGTCGTACTCAGCGCATCCGTGGCGAGTGGTCGGGTCTCGCTCATCGTCTTCGATTCGTCATCGTATTTTGCTCTCGATCGACCAAAATGACGACGACGGCGACTCCGATGGCGACCAGCGTCGTTAACGATTCGTCTCCGGTTCGTTGTCACATGTGCAAAATGGCGTTGGACGCGGAAGCGATCGTATTGGAGGAGAAATTCTTGCATCCGCAATGTTTTCGGTGCAGTCGATGCGCGAGTACGATGCACGGTCAATATATTCCTTGCAACGGGAAACATTTCTGCGTCAAATGTTTCCAACACAAAGTCGATTTGGTTTGTTACGGTGAGTGCTCTTTTCGATTTTTTGTTTTGGTGATTTGGCTTTTTTGGGCTTTTTGTTTCTGGGGTTGGGATCTTGGGATGTTTTGGTTTTGACTCGTTGGGTATTTGGGCTTTTATTTTCCGTTACTTTTGTGTATTTTTGATTTTTTTAAACTAACTAAATTTCTCTTTGCTCCGTTTTCAGAATGCCGGAAACCTTTGGTCGGCAAGAAATCCGTTTGTTTGTTGGGACACGAGTATCATCCGTCGTGCGCTAATTGTCGCGCTTGCAAGACGTCGTTGATCGAGCCCAAATCGAAGTTCTACTACGAATGCGACAACGAACCGCATTGTTTGTCGTGTGTCAGTATGAAGATCGGCTTCGGAATGCACTGATCGTTTGTG
>JAQGCW010000204.1:0-14382 GCA_034700065.1 Mesodorylaimus bastiani | reverse complement strand
AAACCAACAAAGTGAACAGATGAGCACACGCATCATCGGCAGTCACAAGCGAACGCAAAAGCTGCAATGAAATACACGGTATACGCAGCGATACACATGCACTTTCATTCCTAGTGTTCCGCATAATCATACTTCGATGCAATTAGACTATGCACTACATTGCGGAGCAACACAAATTGGCCTGGGAATGATTACAGTACGGATAGGGCAGCGCACGATAGTGAGGTTCAAACATTGCACTAACCATCAGAACCTAAGATCGCTTCAGGACGTGACACTACTTTCGCCCACATCAGCTACCCCTGTTAATTGGCGCTACTTCTTTACCTAGATTAGTCTGATCTACCTTATACGTTTATTGCTTAGACAGTCTCTAATTCAGCCACGAACATTCTCAAATCCAACCGTCAGTAAAAACAGTCATTAAGAAAGCCATCTAAGTACTTATCACTAAACACATCATTACAAAAATATCAGTCAAAAGCAGTCATTAAAAAAGCCATCTAAGCAGTAACAAAATACATCATTAAAAAACCCAGTCAAAAACAGTCATTAGTCGAAAGAAGAACAGTAACTTTGTGTTTGTCGTCATTCGTCATATCATTCGTCATATCATCAATACTGATCACTCGACGGTTAACAAAACACGCGACAATCATTTTTGCTCTCCGGGTTGACCTTAAGGGAGAGGCAGACGCCAAACCCACCGAGTCTCACCGTTTGTAACCAGACTAAGCCCTCGCCCTTAAAAAAACGAACAACCTTGAACATTCGAACAAATGTAATCGACCGAACCTCCAGTTTGAAGTGTCGCTCCTCGATCCAAGGCCCAATTCCATGCCGGACTGAAACCACCATTGACACTGTTTGCCGTGGAGACCTGAAAACAGAAGCATCTCATTTATGACAGGATTTAAAGGACAAGTACAAGACTTTTAGAGGACTTACCGCTAAGGCCCATCTTCATATCACCCGCCGAGATTCGAACGTTTGCTTCTGAAAAGAGAAAAGAGCTATTATTTTATTTTTGTAGCTATTATTTTATTTTGGACTATTATTTTTAATGCGTAACTCTCTTGTGGTGTCATTTTAATAGCATTTAAAAAATGAGTAAGAAGACAGCTCAGCACAGAAAAGCCTGATAATGAAACAAAACACGAGACTTACCTCGAGGTTGAGCGCGACGTAATTAGAAATCCTTGCTTCGTGTATTCCATGCTTCCTTGCGGTCGGTCCTCATTATTCCCACGACGTTGATTAATGCTTCGTCCATCGGACCGAACGTCTCACGGTGTGAACTGTGTTCCAAACGAACGTGCTGAAAAATAAAAATTACAGCACTGGTAATAAGAGTCTTCCAACACGGAATGCAGGCTCTCTGACAATCAGGACTAGTGCGCTGCCTTCGTACGCATTGCTAAATTTAAAAAAAAAACAACAACTGAAAGTGACACATTTAAAACTGAACCTAACTACACATAATTTGCAACTACTTTCTGAATAACAAAACAACAATTCCAAAAAAAAACAACTAACAAACAAGAGCACTTACCTCGAAATCCACAGCATATGTTTCTCATGCTAACGAAATCGAATTTATCGTTCGCCATTGTCCAATTAGTACTTTGATTAATTATATTGATCGATTGAATTGATGTGATTCGACGAGGGACTAATAATTGAAGAATTGCAATGGAGTTGAGGAGAATAACGACGACCAGACCACTCGAGGCGGGCGCCACATTGACAATGAGCTCCTCACTTTACGTCGAGGGAGGAGGAGGGAGGAGGCTGTGCGCGCACCCGTGCACATCGTAAACTCCGCCTTTTTGAGGTGGGAATTCAAAACCTGCGTATCGAAGCATTTGTTGCGATTAAAATACAGTAATCCAATTTAGTCAATGGTTTTAAAATCAAAGAAAGAAAATTTCTGAATCTTTAAGAGTCGTCGAAAAAACTTTCAATCGATCTTCTCCGTTTTTGCTCGTTTCGACATTTTAATTTTTCTAAATTTTTCTTTCTTCTGAACCCTTGATTGAATTTTAATAATGTTTTAAATTATAGTTTTTTAAATGTTCCTTTTCAGATTCAAGAGATTTTCGTCTGAAAATGGTCGCCACAGCAATCCGACAAGTTTGAAACTCGATCGCTAAACGAAAAATGGAATTTCGCTCGTCCGTTACGACGACAATTTGGAAATCGTCGAAGATCGCCGGAGAAATGTCCATGAAGTATTTTATTTCGAAGCGAAATGTACGTGGATGATTCGACAATGGATTCGGTTCTTTCGATTCGATCGGCGACCTTTGGCTGGTGCCTTGGACAGATAGATCGGCGAAAATGGAATCATTCAGGTAAGCCAAGTTCATCTGTGGTTTTAGTTCTTGCCTTAATGATACAGTTTCGTTTTTCTTTCTGATTGGTGCCGATTTTTCTTTCTGATGTCAGAAATGATCGACAACGTACGTTGACGCCGACGAATTAGGGATGGCCAATCGTGTTCTGATGGCGAATTAGTAGACCGATTGGAATTCGTTTATCGACCGATTGCATTTTCGTCTCGTCAAGATCATGATCAATCACATTCGATACCTTCCATGGTGGAAATTTCTGCAACGTCTATTTCGGAATCATTTCTTTTCTGGTAAGCACATAAATTTGTTTGTAGTGTAATGAATTTCTGGCCGATTATTCGTACTTGTGCCCGGAAGTGAAAGTGATTCGGCCGAAAAGCTTTCTCCGAGTGAATCACTCCGAAGAAGCTCTTCGCTGAACACTAGTGACACAGATTACAGGTACTTTGCTGTTTAATTTCAGGACAAGACAATTGATGGAATAAGAAATATATGATCGAATATATCTGGCGATGTCAGTTCTTCCAGCAGCGAACCATTGTAGATCGAAATCGAAGCGCATAATTCGCAACCGAAAGGATTAGATTGGACGGGCATCTGAAAGATTGACTCTTCTTTTTTTTACCAAACATGACTGTGTTGATTGAATTTGCTCCTCGAAATGTACGTTGTGTTTCATGGCTCTAAGTTTGTCAAGGGTATCGCAGAGTTTCCAAATTCAGTTTGCCAGGAAAGCGCAAGGGTAAGAAAACCAACATGCGCGAGCCTTCTTTTAATTATTTGCGATACTACTGCGAGTTCAATGCAAGCAGTCTTGAAAATGGATAGGAGTTTATCAAGGCCAGGAACCGGAGATGGCGGTCTAATGCTCCTTGATTGACTGATCCGTATCTGATCGATTGATCGACTAGTGATTTATCAAACAAACTCTCATTTATCAGACTCTGCCAGTGTTCTGTTTTTGAGAAGGCTTAGAAATTGAGGGCGCCAGTGCTCAATGATTTGCGACCAGGATAGCAACCATACATGGTCTCCCTTCCGAAACAGCAACCTCTTTATTAATCCTCACCGAACGAACGAATTCTGGTGGTTGGGACTGAACACATTTTTAAAATCCTGTCTTAACCAACCATTGTAAATCTTCGGAAAATTCTTACTAATAGGTGAATATTTTTAAAATAATTGCTTCTAGCCTCTGTTTACCCGTCATTATGCACAATGACTAGGCAGTATGCATAATGTCGATAACCGCCAGCGATTTTGCAAAATGCACGGTCATTATATGTATGCCTGGCAGCACAGTGATTATGCACAATGCAGTCTGCCATTTTGGTCGTTCTGTGCAGCATTGTGTGATCCCAGTCCCGGTACATCGTTGTGAGACGCCAAACCTTACTCTTGGTGTCAGTGCAGCATTGCGAAACAGCTTTTGGATGTCAATGCAGCTTTGTGGTCCTAGACGACATTGAATTGACCCAGCACAGTATATCATCTCAATTCGCCGTCGACCGGATCGGAATTCGGGTGAGTATGGGTTATTGTTGTCAGAGTAATGTGTTCGATTTTGTTATCGGAATTTTAAACCTGTGAGTGTTTGGATGCATTGGATCAGCTCAGATCAGTGTTCCTTTGAAACAGATTTACAGCATAAATCTTACTACAAACAGTTAGCAAGGCAACATCTGGAACAAACACAAAACGATCTAAAAACCTGCCGTAGTACAGTACGCATTTTTGCAGCCCCCAATTGATTTTTTCATCCAAGCGGGGGTTTGAATTCCCGCGCACATAGTATGAGCAGTTGATCCGCAGGCAATACGGCATTTTTCCGATTTCCCTTTTTTCCTGTCCCCTCCTTAAATTCGCAGACGTCATTTTCAGAAATTTCTTTTCCATTTCCCTGTCTCTTTCAAAATTTTTCAGCTACTTCAATTTAAATTTTTTAATATAACACAATTTCTTAATTCATACATAGTAGTAAAAATGCCAATTAAATTTGCGATTTCCTTAATTCGTAGACGTAAATTAAAAATAAAAATGATAAACTCAAGACATAACTCAACGATTTCTCCAAGAAAACCAATTTACGTATGCGATTTCGCATTCGGTCGATTTTCCCGAATGGAAATCACGTTTGCGAATTTAAGCAGGGGACAGGAGGAAAGGGAACTTGGAAAAATGCCGGAAAAATGCAGTATTGCCTGCGGATGAACTGCTTATACTATGTGCGCGGGAATTCAAAACCCCAATTGGGTGAAAAAATCCATTGGGGTCTGCAAAAATGCGTACAGTACATGCTCCATTGTGGATTGTAATAGTTCTGAATTTTGCAGTGCTCAGTTCTGCAGTGTGCAAAATGCAATGTACTTGTGTGCACTGTGCAGTAGTGCCCTGCAGTCTACGCAATGCACTGCACTGCACTGCAGATCACATCCCTGCACATCCAGCACGCACTGTTGGACATGAATGAGCAGTGCTGTTATGTGCACTAAATGCTGCAGAGCTGTACGATACTACATGCGATGTGCAGTGGACAGTACTGCAGCGCTGAAGCGTGCGATGCAGTGTACAGTACTGCAGTGGTGAATCCTGCTCTGTGCATAATGGGGTACTGTATTGCTGCAGTGTGCTGTTGTGGTGAGTGCTGCATGTAATGATGTTATGGCACAATGATGCAGTAGTGCAGCGGCGCTGTATGCATTGTGCAGGGCTGTTGTGTGCTTTTTTTATGCTCATGCACAACAGGATACTACAGCAGTGTCTTTCTGGCATAGGATTTTTCCTGTACGTACAAGCAGTGTTTCGAAATGCATGTGTCACACTTTACTCGTTGGTGGGGCGAGGACTATCAAGAGACTGACAGTCGGCATAGCATTCCTGAGGAGTTTCGACCAGGGCTTGAGGTCACCCGGGGTTAATATTTCCAGATACAACAGGAAATGCTAGCCATTATGGATTCATTTGGCGAGGATCAGTTGCACTACATTTTATTGAACAGAGGTCGGTCAGTCCATCGACTACTCACTACCATATCCAAATAGGCATACAGAATACGAGAAGAGGAAACTGAAGGGTCCTAACTTGGAACAGTTCCAAAGGACATTTTGTATTCTGGGCGGGTACTTCGTGCTAATGAGATTCTTTCTCTTGAAGATTAATCGTGGGAAGCTGAGAGCTTGATGGAGAAAGTGAAATATCCCAATAGGAGCCAGAAGCCAGGTGCTCATTAGACTACACGTGCGTCACTACTTTATCAGTGAGCCGTCGCGAGCGTCTTTGGCTTCTGAAGATGAACTCTGCGTGTTAGAAGCGTCCAGGAATTTTCACCTGGTTACAGTATATATGTTACAGGCAATATGAGAAATCAGTCATTATGCATAATGACTAGGCGTTATGCAAAATCACTGACCTGGCAGGCATTATGCATAATCACTAGGCATTTTGCAAAATCACTGCGACCTCCTCGTCATTATGCATACTGCCTAGGCAATTTGCATAATGACTGAATCATCCCTGGCAATATGCAAAATTCGCAACTTAGATATTTGAATTCTCGATAGTTGCTTTATTTTCTTGTCAGCTTCAAGGTTTCCGGGATCTCAAGGGTATCATCCACTTGATTAAAGTTAAATTTTTTTCTGACATTGATTAGTATGAGCTTAAAGTTAACTTGTATTCTTAGGCTTAAGCTTAGGCTTAGGCTTAGGCTTAGGCTTAGGCAACGAGGGATAACGAATCATGAAGTCAGGTGCTAACGGACAGGCTAACACGATAAAGTGCCAACGATAAAGCTAGCAACAACTCAGAATGCCACTGAATTGCTCTGCGCTTTCACCTCGTCTTCATCGCCCTGTCGAAAGCGATGAGTTGGAGGACGGGAAGCAAGCAACAGCAGCAGGGGAGGAGGAAGGACGTGTGAATCGCCATCGTGCTTCGCTAAATGGCGCAGCAGAGTAGCGAATTGATCTGCAAAATGTAGATATTATGAATCCTCGCTTTACGCTATGCTCAGCAGCCCAGCATTTAAAAGAGCATTGTGGCGCCTTGAATGAAAAGGGTGAGGGAGAAAATAGAACAAGGCAAATAGAACAATTTGAATTTCGTGTCTCGACGAGTGTGTGATTTTAGAGAAACACTGATGCAGAGCATTCTGACACTTGTACTTTCCGTGATTCCTGATGATGCTGGTTAAAAATTTCGCAAGTTAATTGAAACCTTGTTAGCCTAGTGAAAGACTGAATAGTTGAACGGAGTCTGTGCTTACCCGCACAATTCTTACCCTAATCATTTGCCTTCTTCCTTTCAGGATGGCGCATCGATTTGGTGCGTGATGCTGATCCCAGGATCTCGACTCGGAGCCTCATTCGAAGTGTTGGTATTGTACGTTATCAGAGAAGTACACATTCCTTTCTTCCATTTGTGAGAATGAAAGATTTTAACAAATTGCTTTTCATCTTCAGACTCCAATCAATGGACCTGTTTGATGGATCCTCTCTTCCGACTTGATGTCACAAAGGACCCCAGGATGGATGACCTTGTCAGGTGAGCGTACGGTAAGTAGACTGTTTTCTAATGAGATTCTTACAGCTGCGATTGGAAGCGATGGTGAAATCTCGAATGCACTCAAGTGGCAATAAGGAGCAAGGTAGGTGAGGTGAGTGTTTTGTTCGCTACAAATAGTTCTTGCAGCCGTGGGTATTGCGTACTGCAAATGCAGTCTGCATCCGAGTTTCTCATGCCAACGGGCGATTATGCATCAAGGTGCTTTCAAGTTCCGTATTCTCTCAAGGTGAGATACCTGCTGACCTCGTCTGTTTTCGTCAGTACTGACTGGCTTACTTTTTTCAGGGTCACTTAATTGGCTTCTTCACATTTCGAGCAACGGGAATGCCGTCGGAGCAAAGACTGTGCTGTGCTGCGTCCTTACGTATGTTACTGAATTCGAGTAAGTCAACAGAACATCATGTTTATGCTTTCAGTGTCTCTGTTTCGTCCTAATATCGTATAATCGCTTAACCTTACAGGCCGATCATTTTTTACGTGATTCCCGCGGATCCGAGCTGTAGAGTCCAAAAAGGACATGGTCGTCTACACAGTAAGATCCTTTACAGTAAGTACCTAATCCGAAGTACCTAATCTTCTCGTTTCCAAGGCTGCACCTCTGTTTCAGATGTGCAAACCTGCAACACTGGACGATGACAAGTGACGAATGAGTTCGATAAGCCACAGCGAATTTTGCAGCAGCACCGATCAAGACCACGCTCAAGCGCGAGTTCAGCGTAAAAGAAGAAGACTTCCATGTGCTTGTATAATCGGGATGCCAATTTGTTGTGCTGTGATCAGGATCTTTTACTTGCCTGCCGTGCTTGCGTATTTTTTGTGAAGGATATGGTAGGATAAAGCAAAGTAGTCTGTCATAAATCTGTTTGTCAATGATCGTGAACTTATAGTTTTCTTTGGGACTGTTTTCGATGATGTTGGTGCATTGTTTACCAATGTTCCCATGATCAACTTATGTACTCTTACTGACTACATCGTTGAGAGAAGCGCAGGCCACTGCAGGATGAAAATTAAGATCGAAAACGAACATTGGATATATTATACTGCCCGCATTTGCATTTCGTGTGTGTCTGTAAGGCCTTTGGATTGAGGTTTGAGGTTGAGGTGAATCGTGTCGTGCTGGTGCAGTAAAAATGTGACATACCGTGTACTCGTGAATAATGCCGAATAACGTGCTAAATGCACATTATATCTTTTCTAACGTCTGCTTACTCAGGTGCCGAAAAGGACAAAGAAGTAATGCATAGGATTGCCGTTTCAGCCTCTCCACCTCAGCGTCATCGTCCACTCGTCCGTCAGTTCGTTTGATCGCCGTTGTCAAAGCGCACATTCAACAATGGGATGCTGTTGTAGTAAAGAGAAGAGCCCGAAGCCGCAAGGCGGCACGACATCGATCGACAAGAATTGGACGACGGTAGAGCTGAAAAAGGCTACGGGACTCAAAGTGAAAAAACGTTTGGGACGTGGGGAAGCCGGAGAGGTCTTCAAGGGTAAAAGCCTGCGGTCTTTATCACACATTCTGTAATGAACACCGCTCACTGACAACTCTTGCAGGAAAATGGATGAAGGATGGAAAAGAGATCGCGGTGGCCATAAAAAAGTTCTTGCACACGTCGAAAAGCGACAAGGAAGAATTCGATCGCGAGCTGACGCTGATGTCGACCACGCAACACGAGCATGTCGCCAAAGTGCTGGCTTATTTGAAAACTGACAAGCAACTCTGGATCATTATGGAGCTGATGTCCAACGGATCGCTCAAGGATTACGTCATCAGTCGTTCGAAAACGAATCGTCCGTTCACCGTCGAAGATGTTATCAGCATAGCCACTCAAGTTAGTGCACGCTCGAAGCGTCCTTTTAAAAAAATACCTTTCCACTATTATGGTACCACAAAATGAACTTTACCTTACAGACCGCTGATGCTATGAAAGCTTTGTTGGACGATCGTAAAGTTCACAATGACTTGGCCAGTCGAAACATCGGAATCGTGGAACAAGGACAATCCGTCGTGGCCAAGGTGTTGGACTTTGGTATGGCCAAAAAAATCGACAGTATGTTGCATAATATGTCTTGACCCGGTACGCCCATAATACAGCAGTGTTCCTTTCCTCTGCAGACGACGACGAGCTGCGCTACGAATCGAGCAACAACGATATTCGCGCATTCGGGGCCTTGCTGAACGAATTGTGCGACACGCAAATCGCTCGCGAGGAGAAGGGTACGCATGCTTAGTCTGGATACTGTCTATTGAGCTATAAAAAGCTTACAGTGCGTAATTACAGGAACTCGTACGGTCGCTCAGGACATCCTCATCAACATCCGCGAATTGGCCAATCGGTGCCGCAGCGACAACACTCCGCAGTTCGGACAAATTTTGGACGAGATGAAAACCTTGCACTCGCGATTGATCGGACCGTACGTGAGTTGCGCTGAGACGAGTCGTGTGCTGGCCGAATTCGGAAGCGGTGCCGACACGTCGGTATTGATGACCGGATCCGGCGATATCCAGTCGTTCACGAGCAGGATCGGAGTCGATAAAATGAAACGTAAGAAAGCTAAATAACGTTAGCATTGATGACATCTGGTCTCGTACATTGTGGCTCCTCTCCATCTCTAGAGCAAAACGGTTCGGTCGATGTGAGGAAGCATCTCAAATTGTGTCATCTATCGCTGGAGGTGGTCACTGCGAGCACGAGCACCGACGAAAAGGGCAGCATCGAAAAGGAACTGTTCAAAGGTACATAGTCGTCTCATTGACCGCTGAGAGATCAAACAAGCCGTTAGGTTACAGGACTACCTCTGATTGCTTACAGGATTGATTTTTTTCGTCAAAAGCGTTTTGGACATGGCCACTCTGCGTTACGTAATGAACAAATGGTGCACGGTAAAAGCTCCGATGCTGATCGTTGTTGGACAACAGGTAATCTCAAATTGTAGACCAGCTGCTCGGAAAACTGCTTGTGACCGTCGTCAAGTGTTGTTTCACTCCGTTTAGGACGCGGAGACGGACGCCCGAACGGCCAAGGCCATTTCGCAGGCTATGGTGATGGAGACTGGTCGATCGTGGAAGGTCTGCGAATTGCGCAAAGATCAAGACGACATCATCAACGTGCTCTCTGGATTTCTGAGCGAGGTCAAACAGTCCTGCAGTCAGTGAGCGACTTTCCAAGATTAGCAGCGGAGTATATTTCAACTGTAGTTTTATTTCGTAGCATAATGATCTTGATGTAATGAGGAGTAGACGATGAATAAGGCGATTATCCGTTGAGTATTTAATGGGATTTGTAGAGTAGTATAAAGTAAGAATGTTGCGCGTAGTCTTATTGATTATGCCGGCAACGTTCCACGACGCAGCTTCTGCGGACACAGAGCGCTGAAAGGCACGACAACAGCACTAACCTTGCGCGCTTCATCCGCTTTCCATCATCCTCCATACATTTGTAGTCCGCTTGCAATCTCTACGCCGACTTGTATTGTGTCGCAGCAGATGAAGAGTGGCAAGCAAAGCACTACAAGGTTTCGCAATGCCGTACTGGCAGTGAATTTAAAAGTTGTACTGTCTGTGCACTGCTATATTGGCACCCAGTGTGCTGCACAGTCCCCTACAATGCTGGTACTGACACCCCATGCTGTGCTGGACGACCACAGTGCTGTACTGGCACCAGAATGCAGTCTAGTGTTGCAAATGACGTCAAGGTCAGTGTCAAAAATCTGTCAAAGTCAGTGTTTTTGGGAGAAGGTCAAGTCAGGGTCAGTCAGAACGAAATTTTTTGAAGTTTAGGCCGGTCAGGGTCAGTCAGAAAATTTTCGTCCGCTGTCAGAGGGGAGGTCAGTCCGTTTTTGAGCCGGTCAGTCAGTGGAGGTCAGTCGATTTCATCTGTCAGTGTCAGTCAGAGGAAACTTTTTGAAAATGAGGTCAGTCAGGGTCAGTCAGACCCACAAGTTTTGAAGTTGAGGTCAGTCACGGTCAGTCAGAGTGAAAAAACTGCTGTCATTTGCAACACTAATGCAGTCAGAGGTCATAAAGCCGCTACACAGGGCAACGCTGATTTCACAAGGCTGTATTGCAACCATAACGCTGGTACTGGTTGCTCTCATGCTGTTTTGACACAGAGTGCTGTACAGCATCCACTATGCTGACCGACAATGTTGTAAAGTGTGCTGGCTGTTGCGTGTTTTCTATCATTTACTCGCGGTGAACTGACAGAAAAGCCCGAATCGGAACTGCGGAACGGAGCCGGGTTCGAGTGACAATGCTTCTATGGACTGAATGCCGTTTTTGATCACAATACTGCTTGGATGCTGTACCAAACCAGAATGGGAAATTGACTAAAATTCACACCATGTCAGTCAGCATTGTTGCCGTCGATTGTTCGATGGATCTAATTCTGTTCTGTTGACATCTGTTGTTGGATTGCAAAGTGCCTAGGCCTTGTTGCATCGGATAGGTTTGGCTAAACTTCATATCACAAGAGGAAAAACGGGTGATGTGGCTCGAATGGACTCGGAGATCAGGAACGAGATCGTCAATCGTCAATCGAAAACCGAAAATCGTACGACTACTGCTCCTTTGGTGGAAACAGTAGGCCCTACGATTTGCGGTTTCTGCGAAGTGTTTCACTACTCGGGCTCTTTGTTTCTCTCGACACCGGAAGTCGGATGACGGCACTCGGGCGGGCATGACAGATGCGTTTCCTGTATTCATTGGAGGCTTGTACAAAGAGTGTGCGACGAACCAGGAAATTGCTTCGATTGCAAAGGACGCTTTCATCTAGCCGTGTATCCGACGAAATTCGGCGCAGTTTGAGGAGAAAGAGTTTCGACGGAGCTATCTGGGCAATACAACGCATACTGGCTTCACAACACTGTCATGCCACCCACAGCGCTGTACTGGTCGCTCTCGTACTGTAGACGCACAGAGTGGTGTACATCATCCCGTACGCTGCACTGATAACTGTGCTGTACTGTCGAATGTACACAGTTGACTGTTTTTAAAACGCCCATAACGTCTTAACGAACAAATTTTTGCTCTGCCAGTTTGATAAGAAGCAAAATCACGCCAACTTCTGATTCGGCTTCAGCACACACACGCACAGATCTCACGCCAGCACAGTATCTTATCACGGTTCAACCACAATTGCTCACTGAAAAGGACTTATCCCAGATTTTGGTCAAACAAATCGCTGATCATCGACATTATCGATCGAATGTGGCGCTGATCACTGATAAATCGTGGATCAGAGAGTAAAAAGTAATTTTCGACCATCCCACAGTGTACAAGGGCAGTCCGAAGAAGACACCCGGGGGCAGGGCAAGACTTTCGAGGGGAGACTATCGAGGTTTACGATAAGTATAGTTGAAGAGTCGCGCGAGTGGAGATGGAAAAAGTATCCGGACACACATCCCGATAGCTGAACTCTTTCAAGACATTGACTCTAGAATAAGCAATTCGGACTTGAGCGAGACGCACATGGCGTTTCCTTTCGCTTCACTTCACGCATCCTATCTCCGCCACCTCTGAAGTGTATCAACTTCTTTTCTCTCTTCATTTCTTTTCTTCTGTTGACTTTTGTTTCTGTTACCTGATAAGCATGAGTATAGTATCAGCTTCAGTAACATCGAAAAAAGAATCATGATGCGCATGAATTCCGACAATACCCTCATCGCCCTAGCGACGAGGGTGATGAGGGCGACGCAGCTGGAAGACGAGAAGCCACCGGCAGCTTTCAGATAACGCAAGATGAACATGTGACATCGCCTCTCCGAAATTCGCTAAAGTGGGCAGCAGAGGTGTGGGGTGAGTAAAATATGCAGAGAAGACAGCCGCAAAACCGAAATATTGAAATTACTCCGTGCTGAGCAGCTCCTCATTGAAGCATGCTGGCACCTTGACGGAAGAAGGCGAGGGAGATGGAAAAAAGTATGGGAAATTTGAAACGAATCACGAAAATGCACGACGATCCTGGTACACAAGTGCGCAGATCACCAGACCCCGAATGATAACGATGACGCGATTATAATAACGTGTGATATATGCGATATAACGTGGATACGATCATGTGTACGGGATTAATGCGAGGATGAAGAAGCTTTCGCATAGTCATGCAGGATGATAGGGACTAGTTCTACATATCAATACCGGCTGTACGCTTGGTTACTGTTCTGTTTGTGTTGATGTGAGAAATTGTTTAGATATCAGCCGCTGCTCACCTTAGGCAATGGATTCAGTTTTTGCCTCACATGTCTTTGTGCCAGCATCAAATGTGGGCGGCTGTTCCATTTTATTGCAACGGCAGCCTATTTTACAGCAACTACTACAATCTCTACAATCACTGTTGTACTATGGTTGGACTACAATCACTGTTGTACTATTGGACTGCAATCATCTGGACCCAATGGAAACAGAATTGTTGAGAAAGTTACTGTTCTATTTGTTTGCCAATTGCCAATGCAATGAATAGCGTCATTGGCCCGACTTGCAAAGGTGGAAATTTGTATGGCTTTCATCTAGATGCACATTACAAAGCCGCAATGCGTTCTTCACTTTCTAGGACTCATTTATGTGACCACGAGCACCGCTAAGGATCTTTCGTTGGGTACGATGTGGAGAGGAACTGCACGACCAGTTGTTTGGTGTTGGCACGAATCGAAGAGCGTCAAAAAGAGGATTCACACAGTCCTTGGTGTAGTACCCACCCAAAAGGCACTGTGGAGCAAGCTACCGCGGGGAGCGGTTCAGGTCAAAACACCCTCACCAGCAGCGCTGCTGACCAACAGGTCTGATACCCTCGGCTCGGGGGCAAAGGTCTGATCGCAACATGACCCAAACGGGATACCAGCCCCCCGCAGTGCCAGTATCGATTGACCAGTACCAGCCTACCCCGGAGGCGCTACAAGGGGGTTTTCGTATGGCTCCTACCCCCACCCCCAACTGTGATTTTTTGACCACTTCTTTTTACAAATTTTCTTGTTTGTAGAAAGCACTGATCATGCATAACAACAGGAAAGCGCGGGAAAAAAAATCATTTTTATTCCTCCGCCTCCTCCTCCAAGAGCTTTTTCGATGGATGTGAAATGAAAAATGGAAGTCATCACATAGCTGTACTACGTGAGATAAATCTCTTGCTAAAATTCCTCCTAAACCCCCAACCATTCCCTACTAACAAGGAAACTACGCGAAGTGTCATGTTGAATCTGGTAATATATAATAAATATAATATATATTATATAAATATAATATATATATAAATATAATATATATTTATAATTTACATATATTATAATTTAATATAAATATATAATAAGCAAAATCATATCATTATATTTTATTTTGTAATAATTTACAGCTATTATATTATACTATTTATTTTATTGTGGTAGTCATCAGTAGCCAACCTCTCGGTGAAGCCAAAATTGGAATAGTAAGCTTCAAGTAAAGAAAGGGGGCATGAACCACCCTGGACTCTAA
>JAQGCW010000203.1:0-14386 GCA_034700065.1 Mesodorylaimus bastiani | reverse complement strand
GAGCCGGAATTGTATCAAGGCGAGAATCGACTGACCCAACGCGATCAACGTTTGAGACGGCGACAAGTACGGCAACGGATCTCGGAGATGCCCGGCAAGTTGGACCACGCAACGGTGGTGGCCTTTTCGGTGGGCGAACGCTGGGTATCGCCGGAGTCCACGCCGACCAGAGAGGACTCCGAGCAGCCGCACAGTTTGGCAGGTACGACGAGAAGGCGTGAGGAAAAAATCCATCGCAAATTTGATTTAGGCGGGAAATTCAATTACGAATCTTCGCGGTTTGGTTCTGTTAAGGAAGGAGGGACCAAATCGGGGAAAGCTCAACGGCAACCGTTAGAGACAGCTGTTTGACCTTTTTTGTAAAAGCTAGGGGAGCAGGCTTGGTTAGATTTTTTATTTGCTACCTGGTTTTGGCACTTTTGACTTTCGCCTTGATTTAGCATGCAGTTTTTCTTGTTTGTTGCTTTTCGACTTTTTATGCTTCATGTAGCACGAATACGTTTGATTTTGCACTGCTTTCTTATTCTTTGACGTTTGCAAAGTTACTTATGTTTCATTTTTACTTAATTATATCTGCTTATTGATTTCTTTTCTAATAGCTTGACTCATTTTACGTGCAATGCAACTTATTTTTAAGTGCCTTTCTCTTTTCTGCTCATAATTTGAACTATGTTCATCGATTGCTTCAGGGCATAAATTTACTTTTATTTGAATAACTTGCCATATATCATTTTATTTGGGTTTATTTTGTTTTATTTGCATGTAAAGCTGATCATGATTTGCAGATGGAACTTATTAGAGAGCTGCCTGGAGCTGATCGCCTTCAAATCGAGAAGCCCAATGGAGCCTTGTTATGCGGCATTTTTTAAACTTTGATTCTGGGGTAACTACGGATGATTCAGATTCTCAGTCCGCTGATTCAATTCAGTCCTGTCTGTTCCACACATCTTGTCAAATATCATTTTCCCCATTCAAGAGGTGAAATCGAGCTTTCATCGCCAAAATCAATGGGTTACTGAACGCAGCATGAGTTCCACTCGAACCTCACCAAGAAGAACACACTCTTTCAGGAACACCACGCACTCCGCAAACCGTTCGTGCAGCGAACGAATCGGAAGGACTGACCATCGACGAAGATTTGGAACAAATCGCAATAGAGCAAACCGACGTGTATGGCTACGCATTCACGGAACAAAACGCCAGCGATACGCCCAAATTGCAACGACGCGCGTTGCCGCCTCTCTCCATGGAATCGAATCCGAACAGTCCGATCACATCGCCGCAAGACCCGCCGCCATTGCCGACCGAACCGCTGCCGCCCTTGTCGAGCAGTAGTGACGAAGAGGACGAACTGGGGCGGGACCAGGTCGCCGCGAAAGGACCGTACGAGCCGCAATTGGAACAACTGGCGGATATGGACGACGGAGCCAGTGGTGGAGGAGGAGGCGAATCTGAATGGAACTTGGCCAATCGTGTGCGTATGATCGACGAGAGTAGCGTTTCGTCGTTGTCCGCTTGCGGGAGCACGCCGACTCCGCCCCCGCTCGGTGATGACGAGGAGAGTGAGGAGAGGGCCGAGAATCTGTTCGAGATGGGCATGGACGAGGAGGAGTTGGCGACACCCGCCCAAGAGTACCCGCCGTCGTGGCCTCATCGGGAAGCATCGTCGAAGGATCCAGAAGCGCAGAAGATAGAGATCAGTGGTCAGCAGGAGGATGGTCGCCAGGATGGAGATGCGGATATGTCAAAGTTGTGGCAGGTGAGGACCTTCGGAAGGATGAAAGATTTCGAGAGACTGACGACAAAGTGAGGGGAAGTCCTACCTGGCATTTGGTTGGGGTATCTGATGAGGTTTGCGAATACAATTCTTATCGATTCGACCAGAAGTGAAAAATGTCAGGGCTGCCCTTCTAAAAGACATCAATGAATCATCATCGAAGTCGAAGATGGAATTTAACCACCGTGAACCTTTCAAATTCTGCCAATGCGCACCATTTTGAAATCTAGCACCACCCGAATGTTAAAACCTGAAAGTACTCCCAGCAAGAGCTTTAACGGCAGCTGTCGAGAAGCCTCCAGGTGTCCGAACAGCTTCATAACTTTCGATTTCGGGCTAGCCGAGACTCCATACTTCATTTCGAGACACTTTGTACTTGTAGTAAGCATCGTAAAAGAAGTCTTTGTTTTTAGGCTGAACAACCGTCGATGAAACCAGTGGAAGAACAAGTCCCAGTTAACCAACCGACAGGCAGATTTGGCGATGATCCAATTGAGTCGAAGGAATCTCCGACAACCCAGAACCAAGGAGAACCATCAACTCCTCCAGCCTCGCCGGATAATGGACTCGACGATGACAACTCCGCCAGTCAGAAACTGCCCGGCCTATTACCTCTTCCGTTGGACGACGATTGGAAAGCGATCAATGTGGACGTGAACTTGAGCAGTCCCGAGGACGCGTATCACGCTTACGGCTCCATTTGCATCAGCAACGTGCTGGAATCTTGCAATTTGATCATCAAGGACATGGATTTGGACGAGAATAGGAAGAGCAGAAATCAAGCGTCTCAATTGGTCGATCGATTGGACGAGCAACGACAAGAGACGAGTCGGACGAGCGGCGGCGGCCACTTGGACGAGGACGAGGTTCTGGACATCTTCGAATCGCACGGTGTCCCTCTGTCGGCTCGTCGATGGCCACCGCCCGTCGATCGTACGGTGGCGTCCAAGTGCGCCAGTCTGCCTTTGGGCGCCACTATATCTACCTCCACCACCGCGGATGGCAATCGGAAGTTGGAACCGGGATCGGAGCCCACATCGTCGAGACATCGACCCGCCTCCCAACGGTCGTTAATGAACGAAAGCTATTACATGGCCACCGGCATCCCACAGTGTGAAGAAGCGACCACACCGGCCGGCTCGGATATGAGCGCCTCGGCCGCCGAATCGTTCGATCGAGGCAACGCCAAAACCGCGAGCGGCCGGTTCGGAAAGCTATCGAAAGCGATCGATCGATTGGAACGAGTTGTCGGTCGTCGGAAACATCGACGGGGCAGTCCCAATCGACACACGGTGGCCACCGATGGCTCGCAATGGGCCGAGATGAAAATGGAGAAAGCGGGCTCGGGGGCGCCAACGCCTACCTCACCTACGCCGAATCGCCTTTCCGCTCAGGCTCATCAACACCAACCAGCGAAGGAGCACCAAACGACGCCCGAACCAATGACAACGTCGTCGCCCAGCCACAAGCAACGTTTCGGTACGTCGCATATGCATCTGGCTTGGAGTCCAGTTCGCGCTTTCCGCGCCTTGACCTCGCCTCGGAGACAATCGGCGGCGCCCAGTCCCCAAGCGGCGGCCACCGAGAAGAAGTCGGAAGCCGCCTCGTTGCAAGTGGCTGCCACTGGTCAGCGAACGGTCAAGAGTCACAGCGTCGATAGGGAGCGAAGTAATCACCGTGCGCAGCATCCGGTCGAGTTGCGCGTGAATGTGGTGGACACAACGGCCGATGTGATCGTGGCCAAACGAAAGGAAGCCGGCGATGTGGAGGAGGAAGCAGAATCGGTCACTTACGTCGTCCCCCATTCAGCCAGCGATACCGATATCGTTGTCAAGATATCGGTCAATAAGCAGCAGGCGGGGGACAGCGACAAGGAGTCCGATGTTTGAAGTCATCGTGCGCGTCTCGAGGAAATCGGCTTGAGCATTTTTGCGTTGGGATAGGCGAAACGACAAGAAATTTTTGGATTTTGAGGCAATCAAAGTAGCGTAAGCTTTCCAGCGGGAAAGTCAAATCGAACTCCATGCAGTCGCCTCAAGCCCAGCTTCTTGAGCAGCTTATTAGCCAAGTTTTACTGTCAGATAAGCATATTTACTCTCATGTTGTGTACATATCTTATCGATGGGCATACTGTTTGTGCATATGTCTCATGCATAAGTAGCATTTGGTGACTGTTTTTTTTCCAGGCGGAGGAGCAAGTGGTCCGGTTATTGTTGGCTCTGATGTTATGATAAATTTGTTCGTTTCGTTTCAGTATTCAGTAGGATTGGTTCTTTTGTGAATGTGCTAGTGCGATGAATTCATGATTTGTCGGAGAATCAAGTAAACGTCAGGTACACAGGCGCCAGGACCCACACGAATTTCGCGGCAGAGATTTGGTGCGAAGGAAGAGGATCAACCGTGGAACAATCTCTCAAAATTTCACGAGATTCTGTCCACCCAGTCAAAAATGGCCACGTTTCAAAGTTTCAATAGTGGGAACGCCCAGGTTCGGTTGTTTCTGTGTCAAAAAGGAGGGAATTCAAAAACTAACCTTGCGTTATCGCTTTGGAAAGTGGCGCGAAGGGAACTTGCAAGAGCAAACATCAATAAACCTGCAGGAAATTTGATGATTGCATGGCATTTGGCGTAAATGGGCCATACTTCCAAGAATAATTTGAATTCCCGCCTTTTTGGCATTAGAACAAGAACACCTGAGCAATCCCCCTAATAGAATATCTGACGCGCTGCCGTTTCTGACATCTGCGGCAAATCGATTTCCCGTGCGTTTTGGAGATACCAAAACGCGCAGTAACACTTGCTTCATGTGGAACAGAAGGTGGCCCCGTGTATATCACATACAAAATGTACAATACCTACAGTAGAGCATAACATCACAGAATAGAAAACAAACACATAAACATACAAACACCCATCACATAGATCAAAACCGAAACCCCCGATAAACGTCCCGCTTGCACCACTGGCAAAATTTACATGGATCCGGAGATTCCTTCTTCGCTCAATACATTTACTTTTCCTTGATATCCCAGAATTTGTCATTGATCTTCTCGCCCAACGTCTTTTTCTCGTCGTCAGTTTCCACCAATCTATGCAGGCGATCGGCGTCCGGACCGATACCTTGCTCCTGGACGACGTACGCATCCATGGCTTGTTGGCCGAATTGCGGAGGAGGAGCATTGGCGTTGGCGTAGTATTCCTTCGGGTCGCGATAACCTTGAGTTGCGGGCTTGTAGACTCCGTCTTCCTGAAAGGCGAAAGAAGAGATATAGAATTGATGGAAGGAGAAAATGGATACGAACGGAAGGCTTACTTGTTCCTGGTCTTCTTGGGCGGACGATGAAGAATTCAACGACTGACAAGCGCTCAAGAGCTAGAATATAGAAAGAAAAGGCACTTAGAAGCCTCAGAGAAATGGAAATGATCAGCGCTTGAGTGACAGTCGATGTTATCAAGAGCCTTTGAAACACAAAGATCCCTGAGACATTTGGCCCAGACGCCACAATATTCCACCAAATAAGGAAGACAATGATTTGGACTTACCTTCGGCAATTGATACATTTTTGTACGTAGTAATCGAGAAGGAGCAAACTCAAGCTCAATTTAGAACTGACTGATTGGGTTCGAAGATATCAAAAAGACTGCTCGTCTTCTGACAAAACACCTAGTTCCAGCGCGCGCGCATGTTGTGGCTTCTATGTACACGACGTTGATAGAGTGCGCACAACGGAAGCTTCCGGTGTGTTGGGGGCTCATGTTAGGATTTGTGCTTGTTCCTAGTCCCTATAGGAACTAGGAACAACAAGGTCTCTCTCTACAGGGACTAGGTCTCTAGGAAAGTAATGACGTTGGTTGGTTGGTTGGTTAGTTCGTCGAGAACTCGTTCGTTCGTCGGGAAATGTCAACCATGTTGTAATGAAAGTACAAAAATATTTCCCGAGTGTTACAAGAGTCTGGAGGATGTCTTTCAAAAAAATTCTGCAGGACTCTCGAGGATGACAGAATTCTACGATAGACTTATTCTCTCGAGGATGATAGAATATGAGCAAACGAGAGTTTGGGATGGATGGGACTTCACTTGGAGAGTTGAGCAGATGGTGGCACAGGATAAACAGGTACTGGCCGATAGCTAAACTGGCACGCTTTTCATGGACCCATAGGCTACGCCTGAAGGGGGCTTTGGACCATAAGCGATGCGGACAGTCTAAGTTTTCCTCTCTCTGATCAGCCGCCAAATTCTAGTTTCATAACTTTCAAACCCTGATTCACCTTTGATACTAAAAAAAATAGAGGACTAGGAAACAAAGCGGTAGCTTTTTTGTTATTTCCAATAGCGTAACATAATTTTCCATGGAATTTCTTTGAAAATGTTTTCGTGCAAGCTCATGTTCTCATGTTTGATGCAAGCTGGTTGCTGGGGATTTTCAGAAGTAAAAAAAAATTAAAAAACAGGAATTATTTTAGCCTCACGTATGAGACTAGTGTTAGCTCACACACGAAATGATCAAAGTTGACTATCGAGCGTCAATTATTTTGCTATCAATGTAACGGGCGGCTGGCTGGCGACGATGGAAAAGTTCAATGTCATTTATGTTCGAACAGAATCGGTGTCCGGTATGAACGGATATGATAGTAAGAGAGCTATGGATCACGCTCTCGTGCATTTGAAGAAACCGCTCTTCAAATGCAACGTATGTTTTAGTGTCCACAACACTTACGCTTCAACGCGACAGCATTTGAAGTCAGCACACGCTTCGCCCATGTTAAAAAATTACGAGCGCTTGGCGGATGAATTTCACAATGAGATTATGAGTATGCTTCAAAAATGTTACGCGGACGAATCTGGCAAGTGAGGAGAGTTGATTGTGTTCCCTGAGGCATGGCATGAGAACAATTACAATGTACTGTACGGTTTCTTTTTTTGCTGTTTTGCTCCTGCATGGGCTCGTTTCAAACACAATTTAAAATTAAACCGATTTTTAATATGTAGTTCACTTGCGTTGTATTGCGTTCGTTTCCTATTGTGCGCGATCCTTGCATTTTTATGAAAACTGAAAGAGTATTTTGCCGCGTTGTGTCATAGCTTACTTATATGCAGTTATATCTCGATAGATTTAAGCGTATTCCCTTATCATTCGCTTCTCTTTTTCATAAATATGTAACCAATAATTTGCAAATTGGTTAGAAAGAGAAACGTGCGTGCGCATATGTCCAAGATATCTGTATTTTGCGTACCTGTCACTGATTAATTTCAAGCTGAACATATCCTTCCCTTCACACAAGGTCTAGTTGCCAGAAGAACAATTCCATTCTGCCACCTCAACAACACTCCTTCTCACAACATTTAAACACAACCGGAAGCAATCTGTCACAAGCACACATTTTGTCCGCCCACTTCCGACTGCTCCCCCTCGATTGTCCGTCAATCGCACCGAAGCACTGGACTGACTGACACGAAGCACTGGACTGGAAATCCTCAATTAGGGGTGAGAAAGATCTGACACAGCTAACCTTTGCGTAAAGAATAGCTTGCTATCTGCATCAGATTCCTAATTCGTTCGGCCAACCTTTAAGAATTGCGTCATAACTGCCAGAAGCCGGCGGAGTGAAAAGGTTCGATCAGCATGACGTCTTGGATCGCGGTTAGCGAATTTCGCCTGGTGACCGAGTAAACTTATCTTCATTCAGTAAGCTGACGAGCTCTCCGATTTTCTGGTGCACTTAAAACCGTGACGAAATGGCCAGTGAAGACGTCATTCCGTCCGCCATTGCTCGAGCCAAAAATCTTAAGCCCCACCTAACGGTTGGGATTATGGGATTGTGGATTCTTGGAATCTTGGGTTGGGCCCCAACCCCAAGAATCCATGAAACCCTCCTTCAAACTGAACCTTGCGTGGGTCGAGAAGCTCACCCACATGACCTCGTTAAACTAATAATCCTCTGCTGGAATTAATCTCAAGGGGCGAATTTAGTACTCCATCCAATCCCCCTTTCATTTCGCCGCCTCACGATGGATTGTCGATTCATTATTCGTTAGCCCGCGGATTCCTCCCCTCCGATGCTGTCCTTCTCGCTGCACTGATTTTTGATGATGTTTGAAAGGATCAGACACGGGTGTTTAGGATTGTGACCCTGTCAATCACTTGGACCTCAATGGAGACCTTGGGCAGATCCGATTGGTGTCCATTAGATGTGTCTTGTGACTGGGCATTGGCTTGATCCTTTCGAAATTACTGTCTGAACCCCGGTATTCAGTTGCTTATCTGACCTTTATGGTGCAAAGTCGTGACTTCTTGAAACCAGTCAGTCTTTGAATCGCCTTCCACGTGTCCAGTAGCCCTCACCTTTCGCGGGCAGTTTCATGGAAAACGAGTCGAGTCCTCTTGAGAAGTCGAATTCCATTGACCTTTGTGATCTACTTTCTGAACTTTCTGCTCTTTTCCATTGAGATGAAATCTAATAAGTTCCCACACTCCTCAAGCCTCGCGTTTACTTCCCACGCTTTGTCTACTTTTCAAAGTTCCAAGTGGGCAAGAAGTTCTGCGTTGATGCTGGTTCTGGCTGCTGCTGAGGCGTTCCAGTCCTTTAATTTATCCTTCGAGTGTGTCCCTACGGAGAAGAAAATCATCAATACGAAACTGGCAAGGTCGCATTCTCTAGCCGTGAAATTGTCACCTCGCAAAAAGCGTTTCCTGGCGTGTCGGGAGTCATTCCTCATTTATACGAGGGCCACGCGAGTTCCTAGTTAGGTAGACGAGGGGCCCAGCCTCATTTCAGTTGCACGGAAGGAGCTTTAGAGTACCTACTGGGTGGTTTTCGTCTTCGCATGCAGTCAAGACTGATGATAATTGCGTCTGGACATGTTTCAGGAAGAAACAAGTGAGCGATATGGACACAAAAATTTGGTTGTTCGGAATCGCATTGATGCTTATTGGTGTTATGAACACGTCCGAGGCGTTGGGAAACGCGTTTATGAGCAGTTTGGAAGACGAGTAAGTTAATTGGGTTGGGTTGGAATTCAGATAGATGGTTTTTGAGTTTAGCCATGTAAGCCTAGCAACACGAATTAGCAACTAGCAAATGTCATCAGACCTGGGTCTCTTATATATATTCAGACTGAAACCTCAGATTAGGCTCAATGGCAGATGTGCCATGTTGCGTGTTTGATCAGGTTGGATTGCGACCCTGGTCTAGGTCCAGGTCAAGGCCAAGGTCTGGGTCGGGTCCAAATTCAAACCCAGATACAGATACAGATCCAGGTCCAATTCTAGGTCCAGATTCAGGTCCATCTTACTCATATGCTGTGTCACAGGCTTCACAAGGACACGTTGCAGGTTCACCTCTAGTTGTAGTCACCACGTGAGAAAGTGTTCGCGACAGATGGTGTACACAATACCTTCGAATCTCTCAAAGCCTGCATGTTCCTGGATGACCATGGGAAACTCCCAGTTCCAAGTTCACCATTGATGGGTCTCTCCATGTGCTCGTCGATTTCCAACCTGTCGCCTCTTTGCTAAAGGAAACAACAACCTTGGTTATTGAACCCTCTCCCTCCTCCTACGCGGTTTCTTTGCAATCGATGCTCTATCGATTCTCGAATCAAAACAAAAAGAAACATGTTTGCTCCTTGACCTCGATCGGAAACGTCCTGCGTTCGTGGCAGTCATTTGCATAAGCCTTTCCCGTTTCCCCCCGTTCTTTCGGGGTTTTAATTCGCACGTATACATACACAGGAAATACGAAAGCGGTTAGTTCGCCCTTCACGCACGAACGATCGATTCGGATGAATCGAAATGCAAAGCTAGGCGAGAGCAAGTACACATATGCAAATTGAGATTGGATTCTTTTCGGATTCGGGTTTTCGTAGGATGTCAACACGAAGCAAGGAAATATTTTTATTAGAAAAACGTGAAGCAGTGCGGTTAAAGATAGCTTATAAAAGCAATTTTATCACATAGGGTGCAAGTTGGACCAAAAAATCCCCCGTTATATCGCCTAATAAACAATTACCCCCACCTGATCAACAAAATCGCCAAACCTTCCAAAATCCTTCTCAGATCACAACCATTCGCGGCGGCTCATTCCATCGAATCATCACCATCCCGAGCCAACAACAATCCGTACTTGTCCAACATCGGTCCGAACGTGATGGTCACTCCGTTGTGGTATCAATATCTGTTCAGGCACGCCCGGTCATCGAACGAACGAGCCAATCGTCCGTTGGCACCGTGGCTCGTCATGGTCAAGGACAGCAGTGATGAGCGAAAGATGGTCGATGGCGACAATATTTGGTCGAGAGAACGGATCCGACGATCGGGCGGCGGTTCGGCTCAAAAGTGGGTGCTGGCCGGCGGGCAGAAACAATTCAAAAAGTGCTTCTTCACGCCGGTGCAATGCTACATGACGCCGAGGTACGAGACCCATTGAGGATGATTGTACCAAACATTGGTGAGGACACTCGATGAGTCGTGAACGTGGCGACATCGTGGAGAGTTGAGAGTGATATCATTGGATACGTGATACGATGAGACCAGCATGGCCGCATGGATAAATATAAATATACGGAAATATACTGTCATGACACAAACAGTATTTTAAACTCGGAGGCTCATCATCGACCTCTCAAAGCGACGCTCGAAATAACGGAGCGTGGGGCAGTGGGGAGGCTACGCGGTGAATGCCACCAAGGTTCTTTGCAGGGACTAATCGGGATACACAAAATCATTTTTCATCGACGAATCAATATATCACAATTCTATTGCACGATTTGCATCGGCGAACCGAATAGACATAGCGTCGGGCTGACTACATCCACCGGATTATGCCGTCCGCATCCTCACGGCTTTATATTCACCCCGACCGCACCCGATTTGACGTCCGTGCGGGAAATTTGAGGAAATCTGACGAAAAATCTGGTCAGGAGACAAAATCTCAGGCGCAGCTAATTACGATATTCGCCCACCACATGACCAACGTTCGGGACGTATCCGATATACGCATCCTAATTGGAGCATACGAGCAACATAGGACACGCGCAAATACGCGATAATTGACGCAGGCAATATCTAGCGTATGCTCGAGGCAGGTGGAAATGAGTCCATTCGTTTTTGGAACGTTCGCGAGGTCTCAAGTCCGACGCCTATTTGGGGGCGACTGGTCATGTGCAGAGATTTCGAAAATTTCCATGGAGGTGCGGGGACACCGTGATTTGCTTTGATTACTTTGATTACGGGCAAAAGATTGTGTACATACAGGAAAAGTGGAGAGTTTACGGGATTCTACCTGAATCTATTCGTGTTACGAGTTGTGTACAGAGTGTTCGTTACATTCGCGAGAGTAGACGAGAAGCCTTGAAACCATGAGAAGCTGACGGGGCGCTTATTTGTGTTTTGTTCATTTCCAAATTTGGTTACGATCGTATGATCACGTCATGAGAAGGTGTGAGAATACAGACTAATTAGGCATGTAACGTGATTGTCCTATCAACGTGATCAGGCGTAAATAAACGTGACTGTCGAAGGTGGGCTGAAGGGTGGGGCAGAGATTCGTGTGGAATTATGTTTCGAACATGCTAGATAAACGAGGCGCCTTATGATGATTGCTTTTGAATGATGATTTTCTGCAAATGAGAATACATAAACTACGCAGCTCTAGAACTTGCAAAGATCATACGACTTGGTCTCGAGATTTCGATGCGAGTTCAAGCAAAAAAGACCTTTGAACTATGCGATAATTAGTACACAAAGCGGTACAGCACTAATAAGGAGAAACTTGGTTACTTGGTTTCTGCTGACCTTCTTGCATCTTTACCTATTTTGCAAGATCGATTTTCAATTGCCCTCCTAATTCACCACACAAGATAACAGGCGGATTTAAAAAAACAAACATTTTTTTCAAATCTGGCTATGTCTTTTGTAAATTGGGTCTATTTCGTGACACCTTTGGTCATGGTGCAGTAGTTATTCGTAGCGCAATTCCAACAAGCAGCACTTCTTTCAAATTCCACTGTTTTACTTAAAACATAAGTCAGCTTCTTCAATGGGACAGAATGTTCCAACCAATAGGATCATGCAGTGCGAACTCCACAAAACCCATTCCTACCTATATGCGCAACATGAAATCGTATGAAATAAAAACTGATAAAAACGTGCGCGTAAAAATATCATAATACAGTATCCGTTGGATGTAAAGGATTCAAACCTGCGTAGGCATATCGTGATATACAGTATTTGATAACCAGTCTTTGGATCTGTTTGGAAAAACATGTACCGTACTACTTTCACAAGTTCTTGGTAAAGCAGTGCAGCTTTTATAAGTCACCGTAATAATTTCTTTTACCCATCTTTGCTTCTGAATACGACGCTTGTAACTTGAAAGGTGTAATGATTGGTGGAAGAGGTCATGCTTCACTTCAGAAGTTCAGATCAAATCAAGAGTATTTCATAAGAACCTTTAACGCAAGAATCGAAGACCGACGCTTGCTCTCTCGTCACAAAATTGACTTTTTCCTTGACATAAGATCATGCGCATAACGAAACCATAAAATGCATGTACGCAGCACTAAAAATTCAAATTGTGTTTAAGCAAAGTCGAAAAAAAAACAGTGAACAGTAATCGTCCATCGTCCAATCAAATCTATGTCAAGCATTTTACACGCACGCACGCTCAAAAAGCATTCCGTATCCAACAGACCCAATGGGTCCATATCTGCTTACTTGCCAGGTTCGTTCGCGTAACATTTCTGAAGCGTATTCATAATTTCATCGTGATACTCATCCGCCAAAGAGTGGTAATTTTTAGGAAAAGATAAAGCGTGCGTCGACTTCAAATGGTTCCGCATTATAGCTCGACTGGTTCCGACATACGAACATACTTTGCATCGGTACAGTGGCTTTTTCGCATGCACGAGTGCGTGTTCCATAGCACTCGTAACCGTGTAGCCGTAAGCTTGCTTGACGCTGATTCTCATCGGACATAAGCAGCATTGGATTTTTCCATCGTCGCCAGCTAACTGTCTAACACGTTGATAACAAAAACGCTGGCGTTCGACAGCCAGCTTCGAGCCCCTCGCACACACGGCGGATAAATGCTTGAGGCTGAAACAAGTTCAATCAAGGTTGGTGGATTAGTGAAATGAAAATCGACAAGGTCTCGTATACCTGATCATGCGCGCTGTCTTCTCGGAGCTCCCATCGTCATCGGAGAAACACTGTTTGATCGAGTCAGTTATTTCGTCGACAAAGTCGTCGGATTTATCCGTGTAATATTCAGTGAGAGCCTTCGAGCAGTGAGATAAAATTAAATGTCTCGTAACGGCGGTCCTGCTGCGAAACTCCTGTCCGCATTTCCGACATTCGAATAAATCGATTCCCAAATGGGCGGAAGCGTGCTTGATGGCGACTCCGAAGGCTATACAATTCGTCGCGTATAAAACAATGCTGGACCCGCATTTCCGGCAAGTCACACGAGGCGATCCTTCAGAAGCTCGTCCGTTGAATAAAGTGCGACAAAGATTGAGCAAAGATTGACGCCTGAAGGAGGACAAAGGGAAAAAATTACGGTCGAAAGAGATTATAAGCAATCCGGTTTATAAGCAATTTCGGTTACAGTAGTGTTCGCTTATAAGAAACTCTTCGCCGTGTCCCGCATTTCTGGCCCTATCTTTCGTACATGATCAAGGTTCGCTTATAAGAAATTCTGATATAAGACATTTTTTTGGTCCCAGCCCACTTTTTGTTCGTTTGTAAGAAATTTACCCCTTTTCACCCCTATTTTAGAAGAAAAATTTTCTTGACTCAAAAGTTTTATGATAGTTTGAGGAAATGATCGAGAGAAATGTTCTGAATACTCGTACCCCAATGAAAAATCACTGATTTTTCGGTCCTGAGACTTAAATTTTGTGTCACTTCGTTAAAAATATAAACTTTTTGGAGTGAAAACAGTCGATTGTTTGGCCATAACGTTAAGAAACTTCTTTTATAAGAAAGTTCGGTTATAAGTTTTCTCAGGGATTTTCGAGTTTCTTATAAGCGATCCCAGTTCCCAGTCCTATCTTTTACACGCTGCGAATCGGTTATGCACAACTCGGATATAAGAAACAATCGGCTATAGGAAACCATATTTCTTTTGTACCAACAGAGTTTTCCCATCAAAAGAAACTTCGTCAAAATTTTTAGTTTTTATGCCTCAAATTTTCGCCTCTGGCTGTAGCATTTTTTTTCTTCAAGAAATGCTTCCAATACTTTTTTAAATGTTGCGTCCACCTCAAGAAATTTCCCCCTTTGTGTAAAAGACTGATTTTTTCTCCGCATGCTTGCGGTAAGCACGTGCATCGGATGTAAGAAGTTTTCTGTGATGAAAAGATTGTGAACATCGCTCATAAGAAACTTCGGATATAGGAAACATTGGTTCATAAGAAACGTTTTGGCTGGATTTATGAGTTTCTTATAACTGATATCTACTGTAATTTTTGTCCTAACGTGTTTTCCCCTCATTTACAAATCTTCGTAAAAATTTAGGCTCCATTTTTTCAACTTTTCGCCTCCTGCATGCCTGAAGCATCAAAAAATGATCCAAACCTTACAAAATTTTGCAATATTTGTCTAAAGA
>JAQGCW010000202.1:0-14425 GCA_034700065.1 Mesodorylaimus bastiani | reverse complement strand
ATAAGCAAATTGATCCGTCTACAAATCAGATTATCGATGAAACCACGAAATCGTGGTCTTCCCCATTTAGGGGTTAAAGTTATGATCACATAACTCTAAGTTAATAAGACTGTTGCGTAAATCAAAACTATGCAGAAAGTGACGTTTTCCTGAGCAGAATTAGAAATTGAGAGGACGTTGACCAGCACTTGATAGAGCCAAATTTCACAAATGAACTTTGCTGCATTTCAGTATCTTTGTTACAGTCACTGCACACAGAAATTCTTCCAGAAATTCTTCAGAAATTCTTTCAGACCTTCTGACAAGGTTTCACGCCTAGCGATAATGGTTCACTTTGTGTCAAAACATTCGCGCCTCTCCTTCCGCGGTTCAATCCCATCATAGCGCAAGCAGCGTAAAGTTGTTATATTTCCCTCGTATCGAGCAAAATCAAGCACTTATATGCAGATGGACTCCAATTTTTGGTGCGATTCCGGTTGAACATCAATGGGTTTCGATTCGATATTCACTGCGCCATATAACACTCCGAATGATCGCAGTAATATGACTGCTCTGTGCAGTTTGCACACTGCATTGATCCTAGAGTTGTGGTTCTTGTATCATCGCTCAAGCCGCGTAAAGTTGTTACATATCTCGCACCTACTAAGCAAAGTGCCTGCGTTGAAGTTACGTATCTCGCAAATTATACGTTCGAAAGATGTATGTATCAATCTGATTGGATGCCACTCAATATTGCCCTTTAGCAATACAACGCAAGAACTCGAAAATTGCTTAACGTTTTTGGCGCGTCAAGTGTGGTACTTTACACCGCCTGAGCAATGCAACAGGACCACAGCTTCGAGGTAGCACCAAATGCCCAGCATTAATCTTCGAAACTCGTCCAAGTATCCCAGACAACGCTGCTCTCTCTCTCTCATTCACTTTCGTCGAATCTTCACAATTTCCTACTTGAACAACAGGAGCACCAAAGAAGCCCGACTTTTATTATTGATTTTACACATTAGCAATAAGAATCTCTAAATGCCCGCCTTTCTGAAATCGCACTCGACGCGCACCGGTGAAAAATATGTAACAACGATAAATGACGAAGAAGAAGAAGCTCCATATCATGGTGCCAATCAGAAATGCGACTCCCATTGAAATTGTCACTTCGTTGGGGCCGAAGAAATGAACGCATTTCTGATATCGCAATGCCAATGTGCCCGTAATCATCAGGTAGAGACTTCGCGATAAGCAGCCGATGATGGTGAAGACCTAAAGACCAATAGATGTGAGGGTTGTCAGACAATCTTTGCAAAAGAGGATCAAAAAACAGTCGGAGAATCCACCGTACTATCACCCAGGAAAAGCGGTTACAGTAATCCAAGTCTACAATGCTACTACTCGGTTGGATCCTTCGACTGTAATTTGACCCTGATGGTCGCGATGAGCAAAGACAAGCCATCCTTCCTCGAAATGTCCCAAACTTCCATGCAACAAGACAACTGAAACCCATGCAGCTTTATATGCACTCACCGAAAATATCATATGAGGTATGAGATACATGGACTTCTCGTTCTCCACTCCGTACATCATCAACGAAATCGCACCGATCCAAGCCGAACACCCGATCATTGAGGAGACGAAAAATCCGAGTCCATAATTCGAGCGGGACTCTATCGTGGAATCTTTCGACTCGACAAGATTCAAAATCAGAATCGTCAAACTAATCAAGAAAATGACAAGCTCCAATATCCCCACGACCATGGCGTATTTCCGTACGTGACAATAGCACAAAAGTGCACCGCGTTTTTGCCTCTCACGAATTCGTGTCACCGTGGTGGTGCTACCATTTTTTATGATCGGAATGGTTTCCATCGATGCTTAAAACTAACGACAAGTACCTGGAGACGAAGGGGAAACGGGAAGAGACGAGCAAGAGACGAAGGAGACTGGATGGCGTGATGATTCGAAAAGTGAGGCTTCTCTGCGACTCTTGTTTTGAGGAAGAAAAAAGGAAAGTTTCCTGGTTAAATCTCGGAGGAAGCTGTGACGGGCGACGACAACTGTCGCTTCCAGCTAAGGTATGCGCAGACGTACATCCGTCCGTTCGACCCAAGCATCGTCTTACACGCAAACAGGCGGCTTCGAGACGCAAAGCGATGTTCATCGAGTCGTTAAGAATGCCATTTGGCGCTCAAATTTTTTTGAAAGAAGCGTTAGTTTCTCAATGTGGATTCCTCGCGACTGCACGTTTCGAACGAGGGAGAGGAAGTGAGACGAAATCATTCGAAAAGCTTTGATCGGCTTTCGTAAACTGCGGCTTTCATAAAGTAGAACCCTGCACCACAGGTAGCTTGCATGTCGGCTAAACTTCAAAGATAGCAAATCAGAATTTCGAGTAGTTGCTTTTCGGAACTAAAGTCTGGTATCAGATGGAAGGCCATGCTTGCAGCCCAGTGTGCATGGGACCATCCAAAAGACGAAGTGCGCTGTGGAATCGACTTTCGAATTTTGCGATGAAAATTTGGTGCATACGTAGAGGATCAATAGTAAATAGCCCTGGAAATTTCAAGGAATTCCGTTCATCCAGTCAAAAATGACGAACTCCGGAATCTTGCACGGTGGTAGGCCTCAGGTTTAACAACTCCAATGACAAAGAGGCGGGAATTCAAATTATGTCTGAGAATTCCGAGGTTAAAAGCCAGATATCGATCTAATCTAATCATCAAGTTTCCTTTAGGTGCCTGCTGATATTTGCATATGCAGTTCGCTTTCCACAGAATTCAAGCCGATTATTTTGGGTAAATTTCTAAAATTCCGTCTTTATTCCGCTAACAATCAAGCCTGAGGGCTATCACAGTGATATCTTTCGGAGGCTGCCGCTTTTGACTGGATGGACGAAATTTGTTGAAGTCTGCATGAGTGGTTTACCTGTTGATAGACTACCTTTACACCAAATCACATGGAGAAATTCGGAGGTCGCGTCTTCAGCGCACTTCGTGGTGCCCTGTAGAAGTGACTTTCGAATTTCGTGTTAATTTTCCGTACAAATGTAGAGGGCGTATGTATCAGCCTTTCCCCAAAATTTCATTCAATTCCTTCCATCCAGTCAAAAACGGCAGCGTCCCAAAGTTTGGGGCCTTGAGAATGTAAGTTCAGTGCTACCTATGACAAAACGCGGGAAAATTCAAATTTTAAGTTTGCGAAAACGTCTTGTAAAGTGCCTTTGAATGGAATAAACGTCACATTTCAAATCTCCACGTGACCGGAAAAAATTAACGAGAGATATTTACATAACAGGGCTTCGGGACTCTGTCTCATTTTGACTGTGAGAAAAAATTCACCCCAGTCCCAATCGAGTGGGATTCAGGCGAAATACAAATATACAAAGGCGAAATATTCTCTGATCGCACCAAAAACGCACCTACTTGCTTGGATGTGCAGCAAAATCTCTGAAGCTGTAGGCCCCGATCATTTTGGCAGCTGGAACAGGACTATGCTTCTACAGCTATATAATTCCATCATTCCACTTGCCCCTTGAGATTGTTGATCTCATAGCTTCCTCCGTTAACTCATATGCGATATTGCCGTGTTCTAATTGTTTTCGTACAAGCGTAATGATGTTCGCTACAAGTTTAAAAACTAATAATGCAAATTACGCGATGATGCTGTCAGCGAGGAAACTTTATAATCAAGAGTCGATACCCAAAGGAGGTTACTTAGAGGCTTCATCCTCCTGTTTAGATGCTGCGGCAGCATATTTCCGGTTCCTTGCGCCATAAGGATCTGTGGTTGGGGCAAATCTACTTGGGCTTAATTTGGAAGTATATACCTTCCGTTTTCCAATGCCTTGGGATCTGTAGCACAGCTATCCTGAAGAAACTGCTTAGTTCGTGTGTCCCATGTGATCTGATGACCTCACTGAATTCGCATATAGACTCTTGAGAATATGCTAGTTAATCCTGCGTGCGGGCGATTTCGATCTCGTGGTGACCTATGTGAGATGAGACAGAATGGAGGACATAACTAACAATAAGTCCATTGGTTCGAAATCGCATCAGGCCTCTTCACAAAAGTCTCTCGTGTCGTGACTTTTGGCACATGGCAATCGACAAAAAGAACCTTCCTTAAAAGAGCTGCTTTAAAGGACGGTGAAATTTATCAGAGATCAAATCGTTGGAAAAGCAGAATCCATGGCCATGGGATTGACATACACGAATCAAACTGAGTAAGTGCTTCCGATCATGATCTGAGGGGCATACCTCTGGGAAACACGGAGCTCTGAGAATACGGAGGGCCATCTCGAACATGTGCCGTGAGTGGCCCGAGATTCAAAATAGCTCAATTTGTGATCTTTTCAGCCTCACTCCATACCTCCCTGCCAAATACGAATTCGTCACCTCTGGCGCCCTCTGTCTCCTGTTCGGCACTGCTGGCATCGTTTGCAACACACTCATACTCCTCGTGGTGTCCAGAAACAAGAAACTGCACACTCCGTGCTTCTACATGATGGCATGTCAGGCGTTTTTCAATCTGGTCATGGGCGCCAGTTTCGCCACGGACGGAATCCATCGTATTGGCTACATTCTCGATCGATTACCCATTCGCATGACGGAAGGTGTGTGCATGTTGATATATTTCACCAAGAATACGAGCCACACACCGAGCGCTCTGATCACGTGCGGTATTGGTTTGGATCGACTACTCGCGATCAGTATGAACAAGAATCGATACTTTCGCGCTGCCAACGCGGTGGCCAAAACGACCATAGTCATCAGCATATTGACGGCACTCATCCATGAGATAGTCGGAATCCTGACGGCTCCTGCGGCACTCAACGAGATCATTTCCTGCCTCATGTACTTCAGCGCTTTGAATGAAACTTTCGCTACCTACATTTGTTCCATCGATTTGAGTTTCTTCGTCGTTTCAATCTTCATTTACAGCGCGATCATTCTCAAAGTGAACATCACCGGCGGGAAATTCAAATTGTTCAACTCGAGCGGTTTGGTGGCGCCTGTGGCAATGACGCAGAGGGAGCCGCTTAGTGAGCAAGCAATGTTCGTCAAAAAGCAGTTGGCTCTGATACCGTTGATTCGTTCGATTATGTTAGCTTTCATTCTGGTCGGGATCACTCCGCAGATTTTATCTTCGGTGGCGCCTCATATCTCTCAAGGTCGATACCAGATTCGAATTGTCCTGTACGAATCCGTATTGCGATCGATCAGCACCCTGTGCGATTTCGGAGCTTTGATGATGAAATGTCAGGAGTTTAGGAAGTCATTGATTAAGCTAGTTAAGCGCCAGGAACAGTCATCCGTGATATAAGAGGTCGAAACGGAATATGTGTTTGGCAGGTGACAAAGAAGCTGAAATTTTTTTTCATCACATATTATCTTAGAGTGGGAACTTTCTCCGAAAAGAGATTTTTTCTTACAATGCGTCTGTCATATTTTTGGAAAGCGATTTGTAAAATACTTTAGCATCGTAGCTTTTATGATAGCAATAACCTGGGAATTCCTACCATGTCCCTATATATGTCCGGAACCATAAGAACTGGGATCCGGACATATACAGGGTCGTAAAAATTCGTCCACTCTTCATCTTTCCAAACACTTGCGCTGCTCTCAATACTTGCTGCATGCATCATGGATCGAACATCGAGTAGCAAATAATCCACCGGTCCCAATACATCGAGGACAACGAGCGGTCGGAACCATGGAAGCTTTGTCACTCGCTCTCTTATTCGGTCACCGAGGACACGTTGTTCAAGGCCTGCTGCTGCCACAGCCCAAGGATCCACGAAAACGTTGCAAAAAGTCATATCCACTCCGTCCTATCAAGGTCCTATCCATCGTTGCAGATGGTGGGCCTTAACTATCCACGCTGAATACCCACGCTCCTTGGCTGATTTCAACTCAAAACCATGAAGCCATGTTGAAGAAATCATCCGGCATGGACGGCCATTGCTTTCCTCGTGGGGAAACCATTTGTCGACTTTTTTGATTGCCACTTCTCACAATCAGTTTTGGGGTACTCGAATATTCGCAAAGGTATTCTCTTTTGGAAGGAATGCTGGATGTCAAATTTGTATGCTTACAGAACCTAACGAACACCCGAAAAAGCTTTTCATAGCTCGACTCTTACGATCCTCATGTGCGTGGAGACCATAGGATTCGCCTGTAGTGGTCGGCGCAAGTCGAGTCTGATTGTAACATAGGTAGTGTGTCACGATGGTACCATAACCATTATGGTAAGCCACTGGGCCTGTGCATGTGGAATCGTCAGGCTCCATAACGTCTGCCCTTTTGCTAAACCACGAGGCGGTAAGACTGCTGATGGTCAGAAGGCCCAATGCTGTGCTATTCTGAGCTTGGCCGCTCGATAGAGAGACCACGGCGGCCGTTGGTCTAACACCTACCCTTAGCCTGATTTCCCAAATTAAACATCCGGAGCACCTGATATTGTACTGATACTGCTTCTGAAATCCTTGAAATGAACAACGAGTTTGAAGCTTCTTATAATTCCTCAGGGAGCATCCTTCCGTTATTGCTGAAGGGTTTCCACATAGCTTCTGCGTTCTTCCTTTGTGGAACTCAAGCCACAAAGGAAGAACGCAGAAGCTATGTGGAAACCATTCATGTGCAGGTACAGTTTCGCTCATATACGTATTCGCGCATTTACGTTTTCGCTCATATGCGATTTCGCTCATTTAGAATAAGCGGGTACGCCCTCAAGCCCGTTGCTATGTCAACCAGACGCAAGCAGACATCGATCGCGTTTTGCTTAGACGCCTGCTTCTCCCTCCGCCTTTTCTTATCACCACGTGTTCTTTCCTTGACATTTTTCTTCGGCACCCCTCGATTAAGTTTATAGTCTGTTTGCGTTTGATAACCTTGTGAACTTGCGAACTTGAGAAGAGGAGTCTATCCCGCGACATTTGTCAAAAGCCGTTTGTCAAGTTCAGGCGAAGGAGCGTGAATTCATGTTCAGACAAGCCATGTCGCCACCAATTTTACATTATTGGGATGGACGTGGTCGAGCTGAAAGTATTCGACTGATGCTGGCGGCTGCCGGTGTCCAGGTAAGACTTGGTCATTGCTACTGGGTCTTCACGAGATTCCAAAGTGATCATCCTTTTCAGTTTACTGAAGCCCCATTCGTCACGACCGCCGAGCAGGTTGAAAGTTTGAGAAAAAGTGAGCAAATATATGGCATGATTATTTCACAGTGGATATACTGTATATATAACAAACGTGATAAATTTTAGATGGCGACCTTCTATTCCAACAACTGCCCTTATTGGAATGGAACGGAAAGAAATTAGTTCAAACGCAAGCTATCTTACGTCACATCGCTCGGAAATATGGATTGTATGGGAAGAACGAAGATGAGGCTCTCCAGTAAGCCCTCTAACAGCCGTTTCTTCATGTCAGCATTGCCAACTACTGTGTATTCCAGAATCGATATCCTAGCCGATGGAACACGTGATTTCTGTTCCCCGTTCAATACGTTCGCTTTCATGGACGAAAGTACACTTGTGGAAAAGATTCGTAAAGAAACTTTCCCGCGTTACATGCCCGTTTTCGAAAAGGTACAATCCGATTAGTCATGAGTCGATAACAAGTTTTCTCGCTGATGCATGTGTTCTCTTTCTTTAAAATTCAGGCGGTTTCCGAGAACAAAAGCGGTTTTCTAGTCGGTGATAAGCTATCGATGGCCGACGTGTTGCTACTGGAGGTTTTATTGCACATTCCAGAGAGGATTCCTGATGGTTTCAGTGGGTATCCCAAGCTAAAGGTGAGGTCGTATTGCTTCTTTGAGGATATCACAGAGGTCTCGCATTGAAATGCGTCAATGCGGTCAGGGTTTGACTTTGTGCTGTCCGCTGAATAGGTGTCCCCATGTGCATGGGAAATTTCGATTTTGGATTTGACATGAAGTTATAAAAACCTTGATTTGGAATCCTGCAGTCTCAACCGAGCAGACAACAAAAAAGCCATTGTTTCCGGGTCAAGACTGAGGGCTGGTACAACACAAAATCGGCCATGAGACGTGATCACAAATCGTGCTAGCATTTTCAGGCGTATCTGGAACGTATTTCCGCGATTCCAAATATTGGGGCCTATCTGAAGGGTCCGCAGCGAAAACGCAAGAGCGACGAGCAATACGTGAAGGACGTCAAGGCCTCGTTGAATTGGCCGTAATCAAGCAGTATAGGCTTCGAGCAAACGTCGAACGTTTCAAATATCTCGACCTCGAGATAAAACCGCTATTTCGAGGTTGTCTAGAAAAACCTGTAGCGATTATAGATAAAAGTAAAATGTCTAGTTCCTAAAAGCAGCGCCTTGCTTGTTAGAATTGTTGTTTCCAAGTACAATAATTTAGACCACAAGTACTGCATGTGTTGTGTTGTGTGAACTTTTCACAAACACGAACCTCTACACAACACCACGAACCTCCGCTTCGCTCCTCGCGTCACAGTAGTTATTCTTCGGCTCCGTGATGTCGGTTGAGTTTTGGATAACAAATGCATAACAAATGCATAAATGAAATAAGTTTCTCGCTCCTATCGCAACAGATGCCAAATTCACAGTGTCGCTTTGTCTTTCCCAAAGCTTTACATTATTCCTTCTCATTTCCCCGCCCCATTTTTATATTGATATATGTATGACGCCCAGAAAGCTACATGGCCTAGAGACCTCTTCGGTTTTCTTTTTTCAAAATGATCAGAACTGAATAAGAAATCGAACGCCGGGCGTCTCATTACCTGATCTATTTTCGTTCAGGAGATACTCGATCCCAAAGTCAAAGATCTGAATCTTGAAAGACAGAAAACTCCCTTTTTCTCCTCTCCAGAGCCTGGGGTATTCGAGATAACACAACCAGGAGATGCGCTTTCAAGTAGTATCGATTTATATCCCTACTCTATGCACATTGGCTTTACACGTCACTGTCAAAAACGCAAAAAAATGATCTTCAGAATTCGCCCTTACGCACCAGCAACATTTCTGTTAGCCGTGACTTTACAGCAAATCCGATAACAATGCCATGTGCATCTTTTCAAGCTGTGTCGATTAGTTTCTTCAGGAACTATTAGGGATGATGCAGTCGTAAGATATTGACAGAAACTTATAGTCTACCAAAAACCACGAATCTGCCGTCGCACGGCTAACGGAAATATATGTTACTCTGTTAGCCGTGATAGCCGTGCCTGTGATTTCTATGGTGTTTTGGTAGACTGTACGTTTCTCTCAATATCTCTATTCTTAAGCGGAAAATTAAAAAATTCTTTGAGTCAATCCTTAAGGACACATTGTCTGCAGGGTTTCCTAAAAGAACATACAAGTGATCCGGATAATAGCTACTGCTCTTGTGGAACACAATTGACCCTTCTTGTGCAATACCACATACCCCTTTATGGTGACATTCGGGATAGGCTTCCAGGCTAATTGCTCGCTTCCTTCACGATTACTGCGAACAGGATGATCTAATATGTAAGTGGGCGTGAGGGATCTTCAATAAACGACCTCGTGTTTCGAGAGCTTGAGCCATTTGGTATTCAATAAACAATTTGATTTGCTTATGAGTTCTATCGACTAACCAGCGGACATCCGGACATTAATTATCATTGCCGTCAAACGGTATGATCCCTGGTAATTTTTGATCCACGCAAGGGCGTAATGCCGAACCGGATGATCAGACAGGTGTGATTACGCCCGATATCCCGTCCGGTTGATCTCCGACATCGATTAAGAACAACACCATCATCGTCAGCATCGATTAGGATAACTGGGAGGATGGCTAATTAGTTCCTTTGACCTGTTGGTGGATGCGCACTATAAAATGGATGGTCATGTCCTTGGGGAGGCAGTCGAAGGAACCCAACGGATTTTCGTTCATTGCTCGAGGTCAGACGGCGTGAATTCACACTCGATCACACTGTTGATCAATTCTACTCCTATTTTGAAGTTATGATCAATTGGGAAGCCGATGTGCGAAATCAACAAAAATTGCCCAGGTCGATCAATTGTTCAGCGATGATGGGGATAGTGGCGGAAAATGCGACTGGATCTCTTCGAATGTACCAGTCGAACGCAGCGGAAGAAGTTGTCGCTAATCGGGTTGATCGATCGATCGTCGGGGCAATAATCGGTGACGATGATCGTTCGCCGTGGGCTCCACCAACGGGGATCGTTTGATCACTTACCGATAATCGAGTATCAAAAAGTCGCTTCCCGGTTAGCGTTCTCTTGAGTAATGCTGCAGTTTGAGGACAGAAATAGTAGCGGACAGCCGCTCTGTGTTCATGAAATGTATGGAATAGGCAGCCTTTGGCGTCTTTTTGTCTCTGGAAGCAGCAATTTTTGCACATTATTCGTTCACAAAAAAATCACTAACCAACACTGACTGAACCCCGGATAAAATCTCAATCTCGAACACTAATACCAAACTCTGTCATAAAGAGACTCGTGTTATGATGATTTCGATTTGACAATAGCACACTTATTGCCGACTGATCTTGTCGATGGCAAACACCAGCACCTGGTCTGCCGCAATCCTTCGTCGATCCTGGTGGTGCCATGCAATCTTTTTCCAGTGCGCACAGTGTCCACCTGAGAAGAAATTTGTTTCAATGCAAATGTGCGCAAGAAGACGCGAGGAGATCTCACTCACCACTTGAGCGAATTCTCACGAACATCCTTCGTTCCATAGATTAATTGAATGCCTGCATGTCCCATCGGTAATAAGGTCGCTTGAGGATCCATCGGAATGTATTTGTATAGTTCTGTAAGTTTGGAGAAGCGAAGCTTCAGGTCGACGTGCGTTGCATACCACCTCGTCCATATGTACACAATACAAAAAATGCGCAGTGTGCATTTCACTTTCAAAACTCTTCTCTGTTGTCGACAACTTACTTGGATCAGTATAAGCTCGAATATTATGTCCAGCATGAGCCAGAAGCATATGACTATAATATTCGCTCTTGCCCTCGATTTGACTCCGAATTCCTTGCAGCAACTGCGAAATATGCACACTGCTTCGGTAGACGAAATGCGCATCTCCATAAAACACTGCATCATAATCGCGAATTGCCTCCTGCAGATTAATCGGTTAGATCTCAATGCAACAAGCGAAGATGGCGAAACTTACAGCAATCATCAGCGCTTTCCATCTGTACTGGAACATATCCTTGACATATTCGGGATATTTCGAGAAATTAAACCTAATCACATCTTTTACGAAAGTTAGATTCCTGAGCTGAAAGTAAAGTGGGTCAGATTTTGCACTACAGCATTGATGTCTGCTTTTCTTCGCATCCAGGCTTGTAATCAGGAAACCAGGAACTAGATGAATCACAGGTAGACCAGGAATCCTTTGCATAAGGACATCAAACAACTATCAGCTAACCTTTTCAATGTTCTGTTGACTCAATCCGACATCATAGACGACAAAGCTGTTATTGGTCAACTTGCGAAACGAGTCGAAAACGCGACGGGACGCTGTGCCCATGTGGTTATCCGAAACCGCAGTGATGAACACTGGGTCCTTTCGCAGAATGCGCACATCGTCAGCTGGCGTGATTTGCGATATCTGAAGGAACATTGACAGTTAAAAAAATGCTGCCGATGTTTCATTGGGCCATCATAACTCCTCTTTCTGAACTCCTAAATTAGTTGAGTCGTGTAGGAGTTTGTGGATGAAGCAGAAGTAATCAAAAGAAAACATACTTGTTGGTCAGTCAATCGAAGATCGAGCAAGTAAGATTCCCACGATTCATTGAACTGCTTGCCGCAGGTTGCGTTCTTCGAATTCTGTGCATTGTTACAGTCGCAATATACGTAATTAGTCCGTATTCCCATTGCGCTTGTCGGTTTTGTGGCTGTGAAGTTGAAGACGCAATAGGAATATATTCGGAATGAGCCGTCGAGGCCGTCCTTGCCGAGCTAGCGTGTAAATCAGCGTATGTACAGTCAAAGGCATGAATATTATGCAAGCACGCATATTGCAGTACCTACCTGCACGACAATAAACAACAGTGCAGCAAAAGCGAGAACCCACAAAATGAAACTCCGAGGGCATTTTCGTTCTCGCGTCTCTGAAAGGTACATTAGACCTGAAAACATGTCTTGCGGAAATTGAGCAGCAGTCAGTCCAAGCATTAAATCTCACTCAACTTTGCATTTACACCTTCACTTACCACTGCTCGTATATTTCACATCATCGCTCTGTTCAGAATCCATCATTTGACACTCTTCAGAATTTTCCTACTCGCATTCGCACATGCGTCTTACCCGTCCAAGCAAGAATGTGTTCAAAAAGGTGACAGCTTCCAACGCGGTCCAATCGATCGTAAAACAGACGTCATGGTTGACAACACTGTCGCCGAGTTTGTATGGCTTTCAACGACTCCGAAGTCATTGTGTAAGGTTGTTCGATAAGGCAATTGTTCGGAATACCAGCGCGGCCGTCGCGTTTCTAAGCACGACTTGACGACAACTATATTCCGCGACGCATTCGGAAGAGTTTTCAAACGGCATCAGTTTCACAGGGTTTCACTTGGTAATCGATTTTGATGTGCAAAGGTCACAATGAAAGTTACCGGAGTGTGCGAATGGGTGAGAAGCTCAACAAGTATGGAAGAACACAAAACCGAGCTTTACGTATATTTGTCACGCTTTATCAGTTGTGACGACATTTATGTACATCGAAAATGCGCTATTTTTGTTATCAGAGACTGCTTACATGTAGTGGTGTGCATTATATGTGTGGGTGTATGTATTTTGGAGGCTTTAAGCACACAACTGACGCGGAAGGTTTCATTTCACGCTTGCATTCAACATTACTCAACCACATTGAGCATTGAGCTACTGTGTGTGCTGAAATGCTCACACATCCACCACTAGGGGCTGATGTGTGCATTTCAGACTCTTGCCTCTTCGATCCTTTATACTTGATTCCAGACAGACATTTTTACGAAATGGACCTTTCCATTAACAAGACCTGCTCTCACTATTCTAAACACATCAGTCGGAAGTCTCCTCAGTCGACCGAAAAATGCATGGTAAATTCCTCCACATCCAAACCATCAATGCGAAACATCCCCACCAACGACGCATCAACTGGCGCACCCGTTTCGAGGCGCATTTCGAGATGTCCTCCATAAACACCTCCCTCATTGATCACTCCCTGACGTTCTTCGCTGTTCGTTCCTCGCTCTTCACCAATCCTGGTTGGCCCATCGAACTCCACATCCAGCGACCAGCCTTCGTGCAATCGACGATTCTCTGCCTCCAGAAACCGGATTCGATCTTCCAAACATGTAATCCGGCGGTTGGTGTCGACTGTGAGCGCCTCAACAGTCCAAGTGAGAATTTGAATTCGAAGTTGAAGTTGATGTGCTTCGAATTCCTGTTGAGTGCCGGGGAGTGAGCCCGATTGATCCAAAACGATGCCTTGGTCGATTGAACTTGTCGAGCTTTCCAATAATTGAGATCCAATGACATGGAGATTCGTTTGGTCATTGATCGCAACTTGATCGTCAGCTGTTTCGTCCGCTTGATTTTCCGAAGTGTCCTGGACATCGCGAAAATTCTCCATCACAATATCGCTCTCCCTTTTGTAAAATTTTCTTAACTTGCTGAAGCAAGAAAAATTCGACCGTCTGTCCAGCGTAAAAATTCAACCTCGCAATGGCGAAACCCATACTGCTCCTCTGATTTACGTAGATGGACACGTCCAAAATTCAGGCCCAGAGGTGGCAGCCTGGTTATCGCCAACCTTTTGTCATATTCCACCGGCTTTGGCGTTGACCGGAGACAGTCATCGAAGATTGTTAGTATGCCGACTGCGCCTGCGCAGGAAGTTAGGCAAGCTAGGCATTTTCAAGGTTACTCGGTTGATGCTAGCGGTAGGTTCTCGTAAAATACGATAAAGCGCCGCCGCCCAACGCCTATCACTAACTGCGTAACGCTTACTTCACTGTGCAAGCAAAGGCGGGGAAGTAAGCAGTTGGTGTTTGCAATCTAGGCACAAGTGGCTTCCAAAACTGTTTGCTGAAGAAGGGTGTTCGCTGTTCGCTCGAAATCGTGAATCTTCGGGTTAATCATTTTGATAAAGTCTCGTGTGTGGTTACACAAATCGAACGTACAATTGGTCGTGCTGTCGACCAAAATCAATCAATCGATTTCACCTGCAGTAGATGGAATGCTCCAGTGTATAAATTTTGATAAGCATGCTCTTGCACATTGCAATAGGATGTGCATATTTCTGTGTTTTTTTGCGGCTTTCAACGAGCTATCGATCGATATTGAATCAATAACCGACCTTGAGCCACGACGTATCACTGATCAGCTTCTTCAAGGCAGATATTTTGATTATAAGCAACCCCCTCGGGGGAATGGGCCGATCCCGGAGGTACTGCAATACCGGGCCAACCCTT
>JAQGCW010000201.1:0-14435 GCA_034700065.1 Mesodorylaimus bastiani | reverse complement strand
CTAAATGCGCTGTTCCTCCTACTGGTCGAGATCATCCCTTCAACGAGTATCGTGAGTCCTGGATCCTACGCACCACCGGATCACTCCGGATCCAACCTCTCATGCCGGACAAATCACCGTATGGCACTGATTCCGTTTCAGGTCATGCCCCTGATCGTTCGATACCTCCTCTTCACCATGATCCTGGTCACTCTATCGGTGGCAGTCACCGTGGTCACACTGAGTATTCACTACCGAGGCCCGTCGACCCATCGGATGCCGAAGGTTCGGTCTCCGGATCTCACCGTCGATCGGTTACTCCGACGATTGCTATGCCGTTTCAGTGGATCCGCCACCTCTTCCTTTATCTCCTACCACCCGTTTTGGGCATGCAACGTCCGACGTACGTCATGAAGAACGTGGACGATTCGGATGACAAGGAGGAGCCGACGGAAGACGACGGGGGATTCGGCGGCAGTGTGGAAGAATCCGCCAACCGATGTCGCAAACGGAGCGGTGGACGGAAGCGGCGAACCAAGAGGCGGCGACGAAGTCAACCGCCGACGGTGGCCAACAACAGTGTAGTGATCGTGGCCAATTGCTCCGAGCAGAATTGCGTACCGTCGAGTGTCAGCATGCAATTGCCGCGGATCGTGGTCAATTGGCCGACGAGGTGAGATCCCGGCGAGGCAGGCCTACCGGTAGATCCCTCAAGGGTCCTGACCAGACTCCATCCGTCCCCCTTTCCCAGCCTCGCCGACACTCCGGACAGTCCCGAAGCGAGTCCTCCCACCACGGCCACCGTCACCGAACCGTTCCTCAGCGACGAGCTGCGTCTGCGACGTACGGCCAGTACGATTTCGATCAAATCGTTCAAAGAGGAGAATCTGATCGTCGACGTTTGGGAGCGACGCGAATCGTTGCGCGAATTACTGAAAGCTCGCGAGGAGAGCCGCCGCGCCATCGATCGCGACGGGGATCAGCTGAGCGCCATCAAATACGTCGCCAGTTGCGTGGCACTGATCGCGCATAAGATTCGTCGAGAGGCGAAGGAGAAGGAAGTACGTATGTCCGTCGGTGTTTAGAGTCGAACCATAGTCGGAGGATCCACGGCGGATGCACTGTACAAGAGCGATTACAGTAATCCAAAGTTCCACGCTGAATCCACCCTGGAACAGCGGTTACAGTAATCAAAAGCGACCTGCTGCTGGATCCAGGGTGGATCCTCCGATTGAACCCGAAGCTGACCGCCTTCTTCCTTTGCAGGTTATCGAGAGCTGGTGTTTCGTCGGGTAAGCCGTCCGTCCGTCCGCTCGGATCCACTCCAGCAGAATCGCGGACAATCGCGGGACTCTCCTTTTCAGAATGGTGATCGATCGACTCTTTCTGTACATCTTCGCCGTGATCTGCGTGGTTGGTACTTGCAGTATCATCTTCCAAGCGCCGTCATTGTACGACACTCGCAAATCGATCGCTTGATTCGACTCACCTTCGACACAAAGCCATGGGATGACTGATCAATATGATCCGTATACATAGTTCGATCCCAGTGATTTGTATACCGTCGTATAGTTCCCAATCGCCTCCGACCCGGAAGCACCGCAGACGATTCCCCGACCAGCTTCGAGTCCATTCCCGAAAAGCTAATAAAAGCATTGTCTTCACGCGCACCTGTCGAAGAAGCAATTTCGCTCGTACCGTCGCACATTGTTTTGAGCTGACGCTTTTGCAAATACCGGTCGGTCGGTCGGTCGGTCAGCATCATCATCCACGGATCGATCTCTGACCGTCCGTCGACCAAGCCCACCTTCAATTTATAATCTCCTGGTATCCATTTCTCGGAGAAAGCGCCCATGCCATTTATGTTTATCGGATCGGCTCTTCGCTTATTATTTGCGCAGGCTTCGGTGGAGGGAGGCGAAATCGAAACTCACCTCGCTCAATGCCTCCTGGCACTCACTGGTCACCTTCGTACGTCTCCTTCTGCGAGATCAAAAATAAACCATGAGCATCGTTCGTATACTCGCACAAAATGTCACCAACCGACCGGTCGAGCGACCGATCGTTCATTCGCGACACAATCTAGTTGACGTCGTATAAAAGTGTGACCACTTTCGATTCTGGTTCCGCTCTCGTTCGGTTCCTCTTTTCTCCAAGGAAATATGATATCCGGAAGACGATCGTGGTCGGTCCTTGTATGGATGTGTCTCCTTGTCCACAGGATACCGCTCGTCACCAGCACCGGCCCGTTGGAGGAGAACCTTGCGAGAAGTTAGTGATGACACGAATCTCCTTCGGGTTTCCGGGAAGTGATAATGAGTCTGGTTTTAGATTTATTCGAAAGCGATATCCGACAACCGAAATGGTTGACCAATGGCCGAGTGAGTAAAGAATGCGATCCTCAGGGATCCTAGGGACCACCGCGGATCCGTCCTGGACCAGCGATTACAGTAACCTGGATCCACTCGGGATCCCGGATGGATCCTCCGACTAAAGGTCGCCCCTTGCAGATATTTCGCAACGCCATGAAAGATCGACAATTCATTTGGCCCAACGGATTGGTTCCGTACGTTGTGGATGCCGCATTGGGTATGTTCCGCCCTGGTGTCCTGCGGGTCCAGCGATTCCCGGACCTCGACTACCGATCTGATTTCAGACCCGATAGCCGTGGCTGCGTTTCAAGAAGCGATCAAAGAGCTCGAAACGAGTACGTGTCTCCGATTTCGCGGGAAGACCCGGGAGGACACGCATCACATTCTCGTGACGAGTATGGGCGGATGTTGGTCGTACGTCGGTCGCCAGGAGGATCGTCCCGATGGTCAGGAACTCTCGTTGAGTCCGTTGTGTTGGGAGAAGAGTACGATCCAACACGAGATCATGCACGCCTTGGGTTTCTTCCACGAACACTCGCGATTCGATCGAGATAAATATATTAGCATCAATTTGGAGAATGTCGAGAAGAGTGAGGAGTCAAAGTTCGGGTCGTTCGAAGGCCGTGTGGAAACTCCATCGGAGCTCCGAAGTTTCCACATGGCCGAGCTGGATCTCCACGAAACCCATCTTCTTCTCTTCGTAGAGCATTGGAACCAATTCGACAAACGCGGTCAGGACGAAACGGATTTGCTGACGGAATACGATTACGATTCGATACTTCATTACCATTCGTACGCTTGGGCCAAGGATAAAGCCAGGCCTACGATCATTCCGACCAGAGTCGGGTATGGAACGATCCGTCCTGTCCTCTCCGGAGCCATCTTGATCTTGAACTTTTTCTTTCAGCGCTGTGATCGGCCAACGCCGCGGTTATAGCAAATTGGATTACGAGAAGATCAACAAACTCTACAGATGCTACGAGAATACGAAAGTGACCAAAGAGACCCCCGCGACCACTCGGAGACCACCCATGGCGCCTCCCAACTTCGCCAATAGCACCATCACCACCGCGAGCACTGTCGGTCCCCGAGAGGTCACCACCGGCTTGCCGTTGTGTCCCACGGCTCATATGTGCGAGGATAAGGATCCCAAGGTCGCTATAGATCTGATCAAGCTGAAGCGATGTTCTGACAACCTCTCGTTTCAGAATTGTCCCATGCTAGCCTCGCAAGGTTGGTGCGAGATGATGCCCGGCAAGATGTTGTTCGATTGTCGGAAGTCCTGTTGCAATTGTGATTGTGAGTATCGGTGCTTGACCATCCGCTCGAAGCGATCGGGACTGACCGCGGTGGGTTAGGGTCAAATTATAGTCGGATGATACACCATGGAGAAGCGGTTACAGTAATCCAGTCCAGATCCATGCTGGTGAATCATCCGACTATAGTTCCGCCAGAAGACCATCGCTTCAGGGCTCTGGACTCCATACAGCCTTGCTGTCCCCTTGCCTTAGCTCTTTGACCCTGCCCGAGCACCCAGTCCCCTGACCTTCCAAGCCCATCCCCCCAAAACCTCTCTAAGATACCCAGCCGCTCTCTGCAGATACCAAATGTCAAGACACCAACGTCCATTTCTATTGGCAAAATTATTGTTTCTCCGGTCAATATACGGACGGATTGAAAACGCATTATATCCATTTCCCGAATACTTGCCAATCGCCCTTCACATTCCAAACGGCCGGAGATTTTTGTCCCAAAATGTGCGGACGATGTTGAGCTGCTCGCACTTTTTTCCCTTATATGGCTATAATTTGTGTATAAATGTGTTTCGTGTATGGAAAGAAGAATCATACGGCTAGATGAAAGATCTTCGGGGTAAACCACAGTCGGAGGATCCACCATTGGATTACTGTAACCGCTTCTCCAGAGTGAATACGTGAATCCTCCGAACAACCAGTTTCCAGTTTCTTGGCGATGGAAAACTTCGTGTTCAAAAACACTGCTCCAGGCAGCAGATAAGAACACTGGAGACGTCTAATCTACGTCGAGATAAGAAGTGCCTGGGAGCTGTTGTTTTTCGGCGTCCAGGAGCGCTCGTTCATCAAAGTTGACTGACGAGAAACTAGAACTTACGCATTCTCACTTTCTGTTGCCTCGCAGAAGACGAATCGCAAAAGTTGGAATCCGGGAAGTCGAGAAGTAGATCGAGTAGTGAGCAGAATGGAAACCGAGTACAAAAAGGACGAAGCTCAAACCCAGACCAAATATGGCTACATCGATTTGTACCACGCCAAACGGAGGAGAGAGATTTTGGGTAAGTCCTCTGAAGCGTTCGGGATTACTGTAACCGCTTTTCCAGGTCCTGCAAATGCGATCACAGTGATCCGTCCGTCTATACTTTAACCCTTTCAACAAATCTGATTTCTCTTCAGCCAAATATCCGCAAATCCGCCAGCTCATGCGTATCGACCCGAGTTTCAAATACGTGGCCGTCGCCTGCGCCCTCACACAACTCCTCGTCGCCTATTTCCTTCGCAATGAATCGTTCGGCTTCGTCCTGTTCATGAGCATCTTCGTGGGAACACTGTTCGATTGTGCGATCACCAATTCCGTCCACGAACTCATCCACGAGCTGGCCATAGATGGAAGTCCGACGGCGAATAAGTTCCTCAGCGGTTTCGTCAATTTGGCATTGGTCCTACCGTTCGCCGCCGGTTACCATCGATCCCATCGGCATCATCACGCGTATTTGGGTGAGTATTGATCGATCTGATCGATCGGCTCTTGATCAATGTTGATCGATCTTTGCAGGCACCGATTTGGACTCCAAATATCCGACGATGGACGAAGCGCGAAAATACGATCAGAACTTCCTCGGTCGTCTCAAATACATCTTCGGACATCCGTTGCAAGGCGGCGAGCGATGGGCGCGAATCTCGCCCTCGGATCGTCCCAATTCTTATATCGCTTGGAACGAACGAAGCGTATGGATGGTGGATATATTGATCCTGATCTTCTGGGGTTACAAATCGTTGGTCTACTTATTCCTGGCCTTCTGGATCAACGATACCGTGTTCATACAAGGGAGTAAGAATTTCGTGGATCATTGGGTGAGCGAGAAGGAGACATTCACGAGAAGTTATTACGGTTGGGTCAATATGATCAATTTCAATATCGGCTATCATCGAGAGCATCACGATTTCCCAAATATTCCCGGAAGATATTTGGCTTTGGTAAGATGGTTCTCTTGACTCTGATGAGCCTGGACCTGGCGATTCGGGTCAGGACTGATCAAAACTGGACACTGATCACATTACTTTGTCTCCAGGTGCACAAAATCGCCCCGGAATTCTACGCCGATGATCGATATATCGCCAAATCGCTCTTCACCGGCACCTGGGATATTCTGAGTGCGAAACCGGGCGAAGGTTTGACCAAGCACGCGAATAAGTTGACATTGAAACAAGTGAAATTGACAAATTGATCACTGATTAATCTAACTATGAATTTATATATAACGATTGAAAGCCCATGGAAGACAGTGAACAGGATTTTAGTTACACCTCTTTGTCAGCTCGTTTGAATCATCAGTTCAATCGATCTGATCGATTGATCGATCTTGATCATGGACTGATCACGATCGATCAACCATGATCAGTTCCGATCGATCACTTCGATCGAGGCTTCAACGCCATTCGAAACGGCCAATCGGGATGGTGATCATCGCGATCCAACGGCAACATTCGCCAATTTCGATCCAACGCATCCACGCGAGCCATTTCCGATTTGGAAAGACCGAAATCCAAGATGTCGAAATTCTCTTGGATCCTCGACGGATGAATCGATTTGGGAAGGATCACCATGCCCTTTTGGAGTGCCCAACGGAGCGCCACTTGAGCCGCCGTCTACAAAAAGAGATTCTTTTAGTCCATGACACATGGTGGTCAAGAAGGGCGGCTGCACTTACCTTTCCGTATTTCTCTCCGATTTCGATCAACGTCCGTTCGTGGAGTAAATTCGGTTGACCAGGTTCGCGGAATTCGTGTTGATTATTGGCCAGCGTGCTGTATCCGGTGAATACGATCCCCTTGTTCGAGCACCAGTCGAGGAGATCGATTTGCGGGAAGTACGGATGCGATTCCACCTGAAGTTCAAGATCATCGATGGGTCTTACTGGATTTTGATTTCCAAACTCCGGAAGATTGAGGTCCTTCCTACCTGTAAAACGGCCGGCGGTATTCGTCCTTCGGCAATCACGCGCTCGACTTGTTGAGTGTTGAAATTCGATAAGCCGATCGTGCGGATCTTTCCAGCGTAGACCGCATCTTCCATCGCTCGCCAAGTTTCCATGTAGTCCACATCCGATAAGAGAACTCGACCGTCCGTGCCCTGATAAGAAAAAGAAAAAGAAAGAAACTTCCATCGATATCCTCAACAGTCTAGACTGATCGAAAAAGAACCCCAAAAACTTGAAGTGGCACTGACACAAGCCCTAAATAAACCCCTGACTGATAAAAGAAAAACAAGTCTTACCATCGGTACGAATCCGTCCTCTTCGTAATAGCCCATCGGCCAATGGATCAAAAACAGATCCAAATAATCCGTGCGCAAGTCCGCCAAGCGTTGATCGATCGATTCGGTGGCTTTCACGTACGAATGGCAAGTGTTCCAGATTTTGCTCGTGATGAACAGCTCTTCTCGTTTCACCTGAAAACACTTTAGTTTTGTTTCTCTCTTTTTTGTGGAAGACGGGAGAGAAGCCCAAAGAACTCGAAGAAAAACAAAGGAAATAGAGAAGCTCTACTGTAGATTGAAGTCCCCAAACCCTCTATTCTTCAAAAATCATAGAAACCCACAAAAACATCGAAAGTTCCCTTTCAACCCTTCCAATGTCTTTCTATCAAATAGCCAAGGGACTCTATCCTAAGAGAATCACAAAACCAAAAAAATGTCAGAAACTACCCCAAAATACTGCCAAAAACAAAGAGCAACAAAGAAAGAAAGCCCAAAATGCCCAAGAAAGACCCAAAATACCTTAGACGAGCCCAAGAAAACACTAAGAGAGCAAACAGACACCCAAAGTAGTCCAAAGTGCCCAAAGAAACCAAAAAAGCTCACGAAACACCAAAGAAACTCCAAGGAAAACCCCAAAAGCCGAGGAAAGCCTAAGAAAGCGCAAGAAACCCCAAAAGAAAAGCCCAAAAGGCCAATAAACGCCAAGGAAAACCCGAGAAAGCACATAAACTCCCTAAAGAATCCACGAAAAATCCAAATAAAACACCAAGGAAAGCCCAAGGAAACCCAACAGAATCCAAAAGAACCCCGAAAGACCCCATATCACCTGCCACTCACCTGTCCACTCCTCACTGATTTCTCGATCGCAGCTCCAATCTCCTTTTCGTTTTGATAAATTTGCGCACAATCGATATGTCGATATCCCACACGGATTGCCTCTGTCACCGCCGGGCCGATTTGATCCTTCGCCGCCAGCCAAGTGCCGAATCCCAATTGAGGAATAGTGTAGCCCGAGTTCATCCGGATCTCCGGCACAGTCGACCCTATTTTGGGCATCCCGTTGATCCCACCGTCCTGGTTGTTGTTGTGTCCGTTCTCCATTTTTATATTCTCAGTCAAAAAGACGCAAGAAATTCGTCGACCAACAAGCTTTAGCAAGACGAAAAGCCGAACTTAGCCAAGAGACATCCAGGAACTTCACGACTTATATTGTCTGCCCATTTTGATAGTGATAAGAAAAATCTTTGATGATGTTGTCAACGACCGAGAGACGTAGGTCGTGATCAACACGGAGAAACCAGCGTCGGTGGCATCCATTTGCGTACTTTCGGACCTGAAACATGCGACTAACTCCGACCACCTGTCACATTGGAAACCTCCCACACACGACGACTACTACTGATAAGGATTTGTTGTTCCAAAAATGCACCAAAATGGGTTTCTCCCGTTGTCGAATGTTCATGTACAAGATTTAAATTTCCCGCATTTGAAACTGCTTATGACAGTTTTGAGAACGCGACGAGTGTGCGATTTTTTTTTGTATATCGATTATTATTTATTTTATTTATCGATTTTTCGTTTTGATTTTGGCGATTCTGATCGATTTGTCGATGAGTTTTGAAAAATTTTATCGATTCGATATTTAGTTAGCTCTTTTGTCATCTTCTCTGCCAACTATTTCATTACTTTTTGTGGTATTTATTCGCGAAAATAATTATTTTTCGATTTTTTAAAATATCCTGTTTTTTTTTAGAAATTTTGAACCAATTTGGACAGTTTCGTTCGACTTTTCGCATAAACAAGGAGTGTTCGCATCGATTTTGCAAGCCGATCGACGAAATTAAAAACTCAATCGGTTATTATTTGACAAACAATCGGAAGTTTAGGAAATTTCAAAATGGCGTTGACGAAGAAGACGGACGGAACGCCGAATTTTCGATTTTTCGAATCACCCGACACGAATTCGGCGTTGGAAAATGTGAAAACGTGGTTGCAAAAGAATCATAAAAAGGTGAGTGAGGAGCAGTTTCTGAATTTTTTGTTGGTTTTTCGAGTTTGAATTTTGGTTAACAATTTACATATAAAAATATTTCAAAATGTTTTCTGACCGTAAAATTGTGGAAGATTGACTGAAGGAACGCACTGTAGTTTAGAAATTTTCTCATCTTAAGCTAATTAAACTTGAAATTTTGGATTAATTTCCGAAAGCTCGCTCTTTATACGAGGAGACATTTTTTTCAAAATCCGAATCGAAAAATCGTAATCGGATCAGTTCAATCAAAAATATTTTCTTTTTCAGTACGTGGCGAGTGAACAATTGTCATCGAAAGCGTTAGGCAGTTTGACGACGCAATTGATGCAATTCCAAGAACGATCATTCGGAAAACGGAATAAAACGCCGCCTTTGACGAAAATGCCCGTAAGTTTTGTATAACTTTTTGAAACATTTCTTTTCGGATTTCTAAGTGTTTCTTGGCGTTTAGGCGAAATTCTTCTACGATTTCGAACCGGGCGGCGGATTATGTACGATTTTGGCGGCCGTATACAAATTCAAATGCGATCAAAACATGTAAGTCAGTCATGAACTGCATTTTGGGGGGTTTACGTCTTTCAAAACCGTATATCGATTGATTCCTTTCCAGGCGCAAATTGGATTTCGAATCTCCGACCCAGGCCGAACGTCTAATCGAGATGATGCTAAACGTCAAGGAGGCTCTTCAAACGGCCGGTCACTACAAAACGCCGCACGTTTTTGTGCATGGCGCAGTCGATCGAGTTTTGGCCACGCAATTACGCGAAATCGTCAAACGTCATCACGGAATCGCCGAGAACGAACAGACCGATTCGACGACGCATATCGTGTATCCATTGCCGGAGAACGAGGACAAACAAGAATTGGTACGACCCATCCTCAATCGCGAATTGGGCGTCATGCTCCATTGGCTGTACTCGCCGGACAGCTATGATTCGTGGCATCATAATTTGACGTACGATACGGATGTGGAACCACCGCCCGCCGCGCCGCCACAGTGGCGCGTCGACGCTCGTTGGTTGTTGGATATGGACGAATATAACGAGTGGATGAACGAGGAGGATTACGCAGTATTAGTATCTACTGTAAGTATGAAATTTTTTAGCTTCTTTCTTCTCCGATAAATTAATCGTCTGTGTGTGTTTCTTTTTCAGCAACTCCATCGCCGCGTTTGTTATTCGCCAAAGGAATTCTTATCGTTTTGCGCTCCCGAGAAGAAGAAATCGACGTCGAGCAAAGCTAAAAGGAAAGGATCGCCTGCGCCAGAGGCGACTCCGTCGAAGAAATCGAAAACGTAAGTAGCTGGCTGATCATAGTGTTTTGGTTCGGGACAAAGTTAACGATTTCTTGCTTTCTGAAGCGCTGGAAAGAAGCAACGCGGCGGTCACGATGACGACGAGGACAGTCGGCAGGACGCGGACGAGGCATCGAACGAGCCGAACTTGCAAGAAGTCGTGGTTCCTCGAAATAGTGGTAAGTTGAACAACTTCCATCGACTATTTTGGGTTTTTGTTTGCATTTCTATAATGTTCCTTTTGCAGGCAAAACCGGACGCGATAGCGAATTCGCACCGCCCCGAGGAGGCACCTTATTGGACTTGGACGCGAAGGACGCGAACGCAGCCAATCCGACGGGCGGCGCCAGTGGCACCAATGCGACCAATAATCCGGGCGGATTGAAAGATGACGATGCCAGTGGCACAGAGCAAATACATCAAATTATCATTCCATCATACACGGCTTGGTTCGATTATGATTCGTAAGTTGATTTGATTGTTGGTTTTCTTCGCTTACCTTTGGGTTTGATATGAGCGATCGAATCGGACGTAATATTGAACGTTACTTTCCAGGATTCACGCGCTCGAACGTCGTGCATTGCCGGAATTTTTCAACGGAAAGAATAAATCGAAATCGCCGGAAGTGTGAGTACAAGCTTTGTTTCACAAAATTTTCTTTTTGTCTCTAAATTTTGGATTTTTCACATTCAGTTACAAGGCGTATCGAACGTTCATGGTTGATACGTATCGATTGAATCCGTACGAATATTTGACGGCGACCTCGTGTCGTCGCAATTTGGCCGGCGATGTTTGTTCGATTGTACGGTAAGGTTCGATCTTTAATCGAATTTCCAGTTGTTAATTAATTAACCAAATAATTTCTTGTCCCTTTTCAGTGTACACGCTTTACTGGAACAATGGGGTTTGATCAATTATCAAGTGGACGCCGAGAATCGCCCTCTACCGATCGGTCCTCCATCGACCACTCATTTCGCCGTCTTGGCCGATACGCCTTCGGGTTTGCAACCGATGGCACCGAGTAGGCAACCGCCGGTAAGTCTTCGAAGGGTTTATTAATCAACTTTGAAATTGCGTTTTTAAACTTTTGAAATTTCAGCCCGTCCATCAACCTCCACCTCCCCAAGCCCAACAACAAGCCGACGAAAAAGGCGAAGCTTCGAAGGAGGAAGAAGGCGAAAAAATGGACACGGACGCCGCCGAGTCATCGAAAGACACGAAATTGAAGGATCTCGGTTTGAAAGCGGATATTTACGCGAAGAAAATTGGACAAAAAGTGAGGAGGAAGATTTTCTATCGTTTTTAGTTTGTAGTTGTAACTTTGATTATTCAGGGCAAAGCATACGCACCCGGCCGCGAATGGACCGATCAGGAGACGCTGCTACTTTTGGAAGCTTTGGAATTGTACAAGGACGATTGGAATAAGGTGGCCGAACACGTTGGTTCGAAAACACACGACGAATGCATTTTACGCTTCTTACAATTGCCCGTGGAAGACGGATATTTGGAGGATGGTGCGAGTTCGACACTGGGTAAGCGATGTTTTGTTTTGCCATTTATTTTTTGTTGCCATTTGTCTTGGCTCTTTGATATAATTCTTTTTTTCTCATTTTTAAGGTCCATTGGCTTATCAACCGATTCCCTTCTCGCAAGCCGGTAATCCGATCATGTCGACCGTGGCTTTCTTGGCTTCCATCGTCGATCCGCGCGTGGCCGGAGCCGCGGCCAAAGCGGCCTTGTCGGAATTTTCGAAGGTCAAAGAAGAGGTACCACCCTCTTTGGTCTCGGCTCACGTCAAGAACGTTCAATTATGTCATTCGCAAACGGGAAAACTCGATGCGAATTTCGGATTGGCACAATCGGGAATCGCTGGTGTGGATGAAGCGGGTAAGTTTCGCAGAGAATTGATGAGGTTTAGTTGGTCGATGTTTTGACGGAATGCTTGGTTTCATAGGTGAACCCGAAAAACCGGCGGACAGCGGAGAAGGAGCGAGTGCTGGTGTTGACGACGCGAAGAAGGTACGAGGTGTGGCTTTGCGCTCATTGATGCGTTTAAAATTCACGTTCTTACACTTTAGAAAACGGAATCAGACGAGAATGGAGAGAATGGTGCGGCTAAAGTGGCGGGCGATGAGCCGATGGAGGAAGGCAAGGATGGCGAAATGACCGAAATGGACAAAGGAATCGAACGAGCAGCTGCTACGGCCATTGCTGCGGCCGCCGTGAAAGCTAAGGTGAGTTCGAAGGGTAGTTTTTTAAGCAAGCTCATGAAGTAATACTTTTTTTCTTTTCAGCATTTGGCCAGCGTCGAAGAACGAAAAATAAAAAGCTTGGTGGCATTATTGGTCGAGACGCAAATGAAGAAACTGGAAACGAAATTGCGTCATTTCGAAGAATTGGAAGCGATTATGGATCGGGAACGAGAATCTGTAAGTCAACATTAGCTGTTTCATTCTTGAATTTTCTGCATTTCGCTTGGATATTGACACGAGCCGTTTCGTTTTTCAGCTGGAATGTCAAAGACAACAATTGATCCAAGAACGTCAACAATTCCAAATGGAACAATTGAAAGCGGCCGAAATGCGAGCTCGACAACAAGCGCAAGCGAATTTGATCTCTCAAGGACATTTACCGCCGAATTTGCCGCACAATTTTGATAATCCGGCGGCTTTGGCGCAAGACGCGGCGGCGGCGGCCGCCAGACAACAACAGCAGCAAGCGATGCAGCAACAACGTCAACATCCGCAATTGATTCAACATCAATCGATTCCTCAACCGATCGCCGCCGAGGCCAAACCAGTGATCGCCGATGGATCGCAGCAGCAGGTGATCGCGGCCGATGGGCAACATCATCAGCAACAACAACAACCGATACAACCGCAGCATCAATTCCCGCAATCGATCACCATGAGCGCCACTCCGCCAGCCACCGGCGGTCCCATGATGGCTCCGACGCCGCCGGCTCAACAACCGCAACATCCGATGCCGCCGCAACATCTTCAGCCAGCGCAGCCGCCGACCGATGGAAATGTCTACGGTCAGCCACCGAATCAGCAGCAACCGTACGCCGGCCCTCAAGCGCCACCGGGTCAACAACAGCAACCGTATCCGAGTCAAGGAGTGCCGCCCGGCGTGCATCCTGGCTATCCGCAACAATATCCAGGCGCACAAACCGCGCAATATCCGACGGCCGGCGCGCCGCCACCCGCCGCTTATCAGTACGGACAACCGCCGCCCGGCGCCCAACCGATGCAGGCGCCGCCGCCAACCGCCGGTGGACCACCGCCGCAAGCGCAACAATCGGCGCAATATGGACCGTACGCTGGACAACCAACGTACGGCGCTTATCAGCAACAACCGCCGCGTCCCGCTCAAGCCGTCTACGCGCCGCCTCAACAATATCCACCGTCGAGCGCCGCGGCTTATCCGCAACAGCAGCAACGACCGGTCGGAGCGCCGCCGCCACCCATGGGACAACCGATGTATCCTCAACAACAGCAACAACCCTACGCTCCCGTTCAACAACAACCGAGACCCGCGGCCGTCGGATATCAAGGTGCGCCACCGGCCAACACGTTCGCCCAGTATCCGGGACAACCTCAATACGGAGCGCCGCCTGGACAGGTGAGACTATTCGTTAGATTTCTTTCACATTTGCTCTGATCAGTTTCCATTAATGATTTCTTTAAATTTCAGATGGGCGCTTATCGACAAGCAATGCCGCAAGAAGGCGGCTATGCGATGCAACCGACGTCAGGTGGACAATCGGGAGAAATGCAAATGCAACCGATGGGACCGCCGCAAGCTTTCCCGCCACCCTCGGCTGCTGGTCAACAACAACAACAACAACCGCCGCCGCCGCAGCCGCCGGTCAGCAACACAGCTGGTGGTGGTCCACCGCCGCAACAGCAAGTTCAACCGACCCAAGGACCACCGCCGCCCAATCAGGCGACTCCACAACCGCAGCAACAACCGGAATCGTAATTCGCGATGGATCGAAACTTTTGATGACGATGATAAATTCGGAAGCAACGATCGACTTTTGATCATACCTTGTGGCAGGTTCGTATGTTAATCGTTTTTTAATTAATCCTTTTCATTATGTTTTGTGTTAATGTGACCACTACGTTATGAGCACTTTCCGTATCTTATTCATTGCAATATCAGTAAAAACTGCATTGTAAAGGTGGAAATAGTATTTAATTTCAAAGTTTAAAACCTTATCTATCTTGATTGGTTTTAGTCG
>JAQGCW010000200.1:0-14451 GCA_034700065.1 Mesodorylaimus bastiani | reverse complement strand
ACGGGCCTTGTGGCTGTGAACCTACTTCTGACAATTCAGCCACAAGGCCCGTAAATTTTCACGTTTATTTTTGAAAAACTGAGCAGAAACTCCTCGCAAAGCTTGAACCTACTTTCACCTAGCAGCATCATTTATGATGTTTTTCCTACTAATATGGAGATGATTGACCACAACGTCACCAGATAATCATATTTGCCAAAGTTAACCAAATGGCTGCATGTTCCATAGTCGCTGTAAGAATATCTGGTTTACAAATAAGTGAATTGTTTATTTACGAATGGCAACTTCACTAAAACATTTTCGCATAAATGCAAGAATTATATATAACACACTCTCCGCGGTCTCATGAAGAACCGACATGAGACCGCGACTTGTTCAAAGAATAGGCAAGGCAGAGCAGGTACGAAAGGTCAATGCAAATGCAAGTGCACGCGTACATTACCATCCCACCGACACAGTAGTTTGCAGACGGGATGGTAAAGTGGCAAAGATTGCATTAAGTCATGAGTGACTCTCATAAAACTGTTCGTAGATTTTAATCGGGTTTACCTAACAAGGTCATTCTTACTTCCACAACTGCATCTGCGAATGACTGCGTCTTCAGCAAGTAAGCATATCAGGTGCTCATCTCCTTGTTTTGTTGATGTGTACTGGATCAAACACACAAACGGATAAATTGGTATAAGTATTGCAATAATCTCGGCGGGAAATTCAAATATGTGTGCACGCAGAAAGAAGTTGCTACCTGACCGCGACGAATAATCTTTCAGACACTAGAGAGATTCCTCCAGGACACTTGAAAAAACGCCTGTTCCTGCTGGTACTTTGCTTGTTTCAGGAACATGTGCACTGTGTCAGTTGTGTTCTTCAGACTGGCGAAAAAGGCCTTCTGTATACAAATACAAACATAGAACGATCATGACAAAAGTAGAAAAGTAGCCTTTGAGGATCGAAGAAGACTAAGGTATGAACTTGAGTAACTGACGCGTGAGTAACCGACCAAAGCAAGAAACTCAGTAAGAAGTGACCTTATTCACTGCAAACAGGAAACTAGCCAACTGATTACTTGTTCAGTGCGTGTGTGTGCGTGTATGATTCAAGTGAATGGAGATTGACATGAAAGCTTTGAAGTCTGGGTAGAATTCTCCTGGCTTGCTTGTGGTGTTTGTGGATGGAAGCTAAGGCTAAGGAGTGTGTACAATCTTGGGCAGTAATGCGTGGTGCAAAACAATGCTTTGCTTTTCACGTGAGTGAACTGGTACAAGCCTCAGATAACTTATCGTTTGAACCGATCTGTGTCTACTGAATGCAAATGGTTTTTACCCAATTTTTCAAGTCGTAAAAATGCAATGGCAATGTGTGAGCTTCATGAACTTGGAGATGCGCTGCGAAACAATTCTAAGGAATCCTTCGCTCCTATTATTATCTATTTGAACCGCCCATTACTCCTTCCAGGCTTCCAGAATCCTCTAACGCGGATCTGAGGCCCTTATCGAGTCCCCAGTCCTAAAAGAGGAAACCGTATGACCTCTATCACCTTCTAAGAATAGCTTTCGCACCTGTTCTCCTTATCTCCGATCTTCGGAGTTATTTTTGCCCTTCTCGAAGGTCAATGCGGAGTGCTTGCTTCGCAGAAAAGGTCGAAGTCATAGAATCGCGTAGGAGAGATTGACAGTTGAGTTAGAAGAGAGAATAATAGAAGCCGTTAGTCGAATGAGCTTTTATGGCTATTATGGGCGAGAGGTTCTGCGGTATGGGGTTTTTAAGACCCAGATGTTGAGTATAGGGGTGTGGGGCCTAAGTTTCTACGGGGTATAGCCTAAGTTGGTAATTAGCTTGTGGAAAGCTACCTTGGGAGTTTTCCGTCGAGTGTGTGCTGGCATAAGAATCGAAATTTATAGCTACAGTTCGAGAATTGAAGTCGAATTATTGCGTAGCTAACTTTGTGCTCTGTTTTTTTTACTTCTGTACTGTGGCTTGCAGGTTTTTATTCGGTTTTCTGATTTCTGAGTTTTGATTTACTCATACCATGCACTTATACCAGCGCGAACTAGGGTAGAAACATATAAAAAAAAGAGAAAGCTTTTAAAAATTAAGAAAATTTGTAATTGAAGAAAAAGATCAAAATCAAGATCAGAACAGATCGGTATGTCAATGGTAGTGAGGTAAATGTAAGATAGAGAAAAAGCCAGAGAGTGCAAAGACTATTGTGCATATACTGTTTGTTACTCACAAGATCGGTGTTCTCGCATCAGATTCGAGAAGCAACAACAACAGTCTTATTACCTGTTAGATTCTCCAACTAAAACATGCATACATACCTAGATGCGTGCAGAGAAATACAGAAATGAGAGATGAGACAGAGATACAGTACTTATCACATTCACTCAACAGAGCCTAAAATGTGTGGCGATCTTGGAAGACCTGAGGCAGACTCGGAAAGAGATGGCGAAAACTGTGGTACACAAAGTTTTTTAGCAGATACTTATAGCTGCGCATTTTCGAAAAATTTGCTGACTCGATAACAAAAGTTTGAACTTTTGACGTTTGACCTATTTAAAAATACCACGATCAGAAAATAAGTGGCATTGTGCATGTAAATGACGCGATATACCTAGCCTGTGAACGAACATGGTCCAGCGCTTTTTGAAAGAGCAGAATTAGGTACCATAGACAAATGTATGCATGAAAGAACTGAACGTGTCGTGATCAATCAAGGTATGCGATCAATCACTTTTCTACACCACAAGAAACCACCTAAACTAACTCTCAATATTGGATTACTTCTCTTCAGCAATGGCAAGTAAGAAGAAAACCCTTAGCTTATGCAACATACCATAGGATAACATGCGTACTGTTATCTGCGTAGTACATGAGACACACACACATATACACCTACATGTGCAGCACACGTGTAAAAAATTCAAATTCGAAGGGCGCGAAATTCAAAACAAGTCTCCACGCAGCACTATCTTTGCAATTGGTAGTTGTAATATATAATATTCTTGGAATATATAATATTCATGTGAGACACACACACAGACACACGCATATGTGCAATACAACACAGCTATTCTAGTGGTTTCATGAAAATGTTGCTCACAGTTCATATGAGTGCCTTATTGCAAATTCTGACAATTTGGATCTCCATCGCAACATACATTTGAGCATACCAACGTTTTGTGATATTTCTTGAGCCACATCTCTCATAATTACAGATGCATAGTTTATACATGATGGATAGTATGAGTTTTGTCAATTGGAGCCAAGTATCAAAGAAGAAGTCTACTATTCATCCGCTTGGCGTTATCAAAAGTAATGAAAACGCCAGGAGTATGCTTCCATTCAAATTGTATTTTGACGCTCGGATAATCGATATTACCTGTATTCTTGTACATATTTCTGTTCCTATTACATGTATGCTCGACATCATCCCATTGTACCGGTACTTTAGTTTTTCCTCTAGTTTTGTCATGCAAATTTCTTCTTCATTACGTAATTTATTGATCGCCAGGTATCACTTTCATGCTAACTTCTGTATCGAAACGTGTCACATTCAGGCTCTACTTCTTGTTCACACTTTTGAGTCGATTTATCCCATGAACTGTCAGTGCTTTCAAAAATTAGCCAGCAGCAAAATAGTAGATCTCTGTGCGCGCTTCACAACGATCTATGCGAAGTTGGATTCGCGTGAGCCGTTCTTGAGTTACAGTGTCAGCGCGGTGCAGTCAGCAAGTTTCTCAGCTCATATGCAGTAAGCACTGCCTTACAATGTATTGACCTTGCATTGGGTTTTGGTAGGAAGAGCCAGTAGCTGAGAAGGCAAACGGTGGCGGAGCCGGATTAGTGCTATTCGAGTTTAGACAGTTTATCATAACTTTGAAACTCTTCAGGAAACTATCCAAGCTGTTCTAGCTATCGTGCAGCAGGCAGTCTTGCCATACGTTGGTGTATTTCTGATGATCAGCCTTCAGTTCCAACGTGCACTTGGAAATAGTTCAGGCGCCTTGAGGAGACTAAACATGCTTTTTACTCGGCCAACATAGTGTTTTCAGTAATGCGTCCAGCAATCCCAAAGTGATCACTTGTCAGCCAAGTGGTAGACAATCTAAGCATTGCAAAGTTCATCATTAGTAATTGTTTCCCGCAGAACGCAGTGCAGTGAGGGCTCTAGCGTGCATCCACCCTGGACAAGCGATTACAGTAACCATAATTCAGAGTGGATCCAACAAGGTGTATCTTCTGACAATAGTTACAGTAGACCTGAAGCTATTCTCACTGCTGGCATGACATTGCTACCTTGATTCTATCGACAGAGCGCGAAATTCAAAATTAAAGCGCGGTAAATTCAAATTCTAATTGCGCGAAATTCGAAACCAGTCGCCACTTTGCACTGGAGCTTTGCAATGGAAATGTAATATTAATGACAAAAATTACGCGTAATCACTTTACCAGAACTCCAGTAACTTTTCATGACAATACGAAACTTTCATCATCGAAGCAAAGCGCAGAAAGCCATAGCCTATTCTGTTGTAGTCAACCAAATGTGTGTGCGCTTTCTACTGCTTCACTGATGAGGCTCAAAGAAAATAAAACAAATCCCGCCAGTCTGTCTCAATAGAGTCAAGGTTCCTATCGCTTCGCAGCAGACAATATTCATAATTTTCCATTGTGTATAACGGTGTCTGCTGGGAAGCGGTAGCAGTACTGACCGCGGCAAGTTGAATAATGAAGTGCGCTATAGAATCGACTTTCGAATTTAGCGATGAGATTTGAGGATTCTTTTAGAGGACAGACAAATAAGGTATTACTGAAATTTTTGTGACACATCGCCCATTCAATCAATAATGGCAGCCACCGAAAGTTAGCATGGCCCTCGGGTTTCCCTATTCCGTTGGGAAAATGGCGGGAATTCAAATTTTTTTTGAGGAATCTTAGGGTTTAAGCCAGATGAGAATTAATATTCAGAATTAATATTCATTAATATTTCAATATTCAGTGCTTTTTGACCAGGTAGGCTAAGGTTAATTTTTGAATTCCCGCCTTTTTGCCAGAGGAACAGGGAAAGATCACGCAAACTTTCAGAGGCTGCCGCTTTTGACTGAATGGATGGAATTTACTTACTTGTAATACTTATCCAGTCATGTCTACTTTCACTGCTTTTTAAGCCACCTTTGCAAACAAACATTCTTTTGAACTTTCCCGCGCTTTGTCATAAGTGTTACCTTACATGTGCCAAAGTGTCATGCGCAAAGTTTTCGGAGGCTGCCGTTCTTGACTGGATGGACCGAATCGCATGAAATTTTCAGGAATGGTTTATCAATTCCTTTTCCACCTTCATACCAAATTTCATCGCGAAATTCTAAAGTCGATTTTACATTGCGCTTCATCTTTAAAAGTCGACATTTAAAAAATTTGTGGTGGTACAGTTGGACATGACACTGAAAATCTGTTGACATATCGATCCACAGGATACAATGCTGACATTTCTGAATCTCTTTCCAAACGAGACATCAGGTTGCTTCTACTAGTCAATGGAAAAAATACATATATCTCAGACCCTCCAAACTCGGTTGGACTCGGTTGGTGTGTGCCATTCTGCAAACAATTAGTTTATCTAAATTAGTAAACAGAAGACGATAGTGAGTCGGAATTCTTTCCGTAATTCCATCGAGGGTTAGATGGAAATTTGCAAAGCAGCTGCGTCTTCTTCTCCATCTAAAGACAATTCGGAATTTCTCGAGGAAAAACCGACCGACCGACGGACGTACGGCCGGGGTGTCGTCTGTTTCGCGCTCGGTTGCTCGGATGATTGAGAGGCTTCTTGTGCTTGTGCTTCTTCTTCTTCGTCTTCTTCGTCTTCTTCTGGTTCGGAACTCGATGAGTGAATATGATTCGTCGTCCTCCGAACGTACGTACGAGCCACGCGTCGTCCGCCTTCGGACAGGATATGAAAGGCGCTGGGAAATCTAATCAATCAAACTTGTTATATGATGGGCTAAAGGAAAGAAAGTAAAAAAAAAAAATGAGCGAAGCTTTATACCCGCTTTTGCTCATCGTGGTCGACTGAATTCTGGATCGATTAGTAGTGCCATCTTCTCTCCGAGGCTCCTTGTTAGCGGACATAAAGATTTATAGCTTACAAGTATACGTGCCCCTGGGTGTTTTTGCTCTCTTTGTTTCCTCTGAATCTCGTGTACGATTAGCTCTCTTAAAGGCGCTTATTTCGAAATCTCCTACCTCGCGACTGAGGTCTGTGACAAAAACCGCGTACCTTTAGGTTAGGATTTCCTCGTATTTTTCCTCACGCAGTCGACAAAGTTTTATGTGAAACTACTTCAATTCGATTACTTTTTCTCGACAGTTTGGTGTGGTCATCTATGTGCACTTCCTATTTTGCCCGGATTGACGTGGTTTGGCAAGGAATCTCGAATATGTATGTCCAACTCCATTAGAATTTGGTCAGCGGGAGACCGTCCACATTCGAGAAATGTTGCTACATTTGGATAAGCGCGTGCGACGAGTTGAATTCGATCGCTTCGTTGAGTACTCTAACGGGACTTTCATAAAATGTGTTTAGATGTGTTAGATGTGTTTCCTGATGGTTGTGATTCTCATACGTGGAACTTACTTCCTCCACCAGGACCAGTGGCCGCCAGCCACTCCTCGCGTACCTTTTGTCTCATCTCCATGACCTTCTTGCCTCGGAGATGGAGACAGTGTCTCCCGACCTTTCGAGTGGAAGACCCATAGCGAGAGGAGAAACTCCCCGAAGGTTGCAAGTTAGCCAGCGATATTTACGTCAATCGAAAACATACATCCATAAGTAGCTTTGACTCTAGTGTTTGTGTGTTATGTATGTGTCTGCATTATGGCTTCCTCATTCGGAGTGCGTGCGTTATGGAAGAGTGCCCGCGATCGGAGGCTATATTCTTTGACTCTCGAGGAGCTCATCATTATTATTATAAGCGTGGGATGAGAGAGATAGAGGAGAAAGAGCACAGAAGGAATCGACCGCTAACAATAAGCCGCGTATATTCTCCGATTGCTTATTGGCCTTTTCTGCGCTCGCCCGTCGCATTAGTGCGCCGCGTTCGCATATGTGCGCTTACGGTTAGTTAGCTTTTCGTTTCGTTCCTTTTCGCCATCGAGTCGAGTTGGAGCCGAGGCTCTTACGAAGGCGTTCGGAAACGGAGCCTCCAGTGCTCGTGCGACGAGGCCTAAGAAGGAGCTGCTGCTTTTTCTTAGCCCTACTGGTCACGAGCCCTAGGTCAAACGACAGGTGGACCCGCGGACGGTCGGGGAGTTCCGCGTTTTAGCTAGCTAGCTTCGGATGCATCTCCAGAGAGACAACTGCCTTGATCACCCCCTTGGGTGCAGGTCTGGGAAACAATGGAGGTCGTTATTGGGTGGGGTCCTGCTGGTTTCTAAGTCTGTCTTCGTCTGCCGGGAACACTTCCTCATTTGTAGGCTGGATCTTTTCAAATCCGTAAGCAACTTTTCTGCTATCACTATCGAGCTCTGTCCGAACTAGTTCGGTTCGAATTAGGAATCACACCATTGCGCCATCAAGTCGACCCACGTACCAAATGTTTTCTGCTCTTATAGATTCGATCCGTTCAGTCGTTATGGTTTTCTTCGATTGATCAGATGCTCCAACGAATCTCACCAAACCGATCGGAAAGAAAGAGAAAAGTCTTTCGTACTCTTGCGAGTGGGCGGCGAGAAATTTGAAAATCGTCGATTTCTCCTCATGGATACGAATACGATGGAGCTGGAGGATTTATTATATCTACGCAATGTGACCACGATCGACGATTTGGCTCGACTCTACTCGAATCGATGCCAAGACCTGGCGCGTTACGTCTACGAGGACATCGGCCAGGAGCCGTTGGTGTGGGGCAAGGCGGGTGCAATGATCGTATTAAGTTTCTCCATCATCATCGGTAATCTATTAGTCATATTGGCCGTCTTAATATCGCATCGCCTGCGTACGGTGACGAATTTCTTCATCGCTTCCTTGGCCGTCTCGGATTTCGTGATCGGCGTCGGAGTGCTACCATTTTCGTTCACCCAAGATCTATTGGGATTCTGGACGTTCGGCTACGTGTGGTGTCGTGTATGGTTGGCCTTGGACGTTTGGGTCAGTACGGCTTCCATATACAATCTGGTCGTCATCGCCTTGGATCGTTACGTGGCCGTCACGCGACCGCTTTCGTATCGTTCGTTGGTGACGCCGAAGAAGGCGGCGTTGGCCGTGTGCGGCGCGTGGATCTGGTCGTTCTTGGTCAGTTTCCCGCCGATGGTCACTTTCCAAAATAGCGACTCGTCGAAAAAAGCGGCGAGCGAATCGATGGCGGACACCGACGGCCTGGTCGATTGTCAATGTACGGCGTTGGATAATTCCATTTATTACATATTCTTCTCGGCCTCGTCCAGTTTCTATTTACCATTCATGGCTTTATTATATATTTATGTCAAGATTTATATCAAAATTCGTCGTGCCACGGCGGCCGTCGATAAAGGTTACGTGACATTGAAACGGAAACAGCTGCTCCAGATGACGCCCGTCGACGGATCGAAAGATGGCGGCGGTGGTGGCGAATTCGTATTGTCCAATCTTCACAAGCAACGACAAGCGAGCGGGGCGAAACGAGCCGCCAGTTTCGCCGCCACCTCGCCATCGCGGCGATTGACGTGGAAAGTCCGACGATCGCCGAATGTTCAACGAAGTACGAATCCGAATCCAACGACGGCAACGGCTTTAACGCGAAACGGAACGATCGCCGGATGTTCGAGGAGTCCATCGACCACGCCGAATTTGGAAACGATCGCTTTACGGGTGCATCGAGGACGATATAATGCGGCTGGAGCGACGAACTCGTGTCCCAGCGGACAACCGTCCAGATCGACCACGCCTCGACCAACGCCGCGTGCGTCCAGAGCGGATGTTAGCGCTTCGCCGGGTGGCGCAGGCGGAGGAGGCGGCACTCCGCGCCGCCTCTCGTGCCACTTGAAAACGACCAACATCCCGAACACCGGTGGAACCGCGGCGGATTTCGACGACGATGGCGAGATGGACAAGGAAGAAGCGTTGCAAGCCGATCGTCAAATGGCACAATACGTACGTCGCATGTCCAAGAATCGTCATAACTCCGAATCACGGGTCCCGGACGCCGATTCGCCCTGTTCCAAATCGACCAACGGCAACAACAACAACAACAAAACGGATCAACAACAACAACAACGATCGCCTCGATACTTTCTGGAAGTCCGTCGCGAGAGTACGGGCAGCACGTCGTTGATGAGTTGCTCGTACGAACGTCACGGATCGGGCGGCGATATCAGCGCCTCGAGCAGTCCCAAGCACAAGGTCCGCGCTCGTCTGCACGAACGGTACGATAAGAAGTTGAAACGCGAGGTACGCGCGGCGAAAACCGTCGCCCTGGTCACCGGATGTTTCTTCGTATGTTGGTCGGGATTTTGCGTCGTCTACACGATGAAGGCGTTGCCGTTTTGCCAACTGGATCCGACGAATAGCGGCGGCGAGGAATCGTGCGTCCCCTCGTGGGCCTTCACCATCGTCCTCTGGTTGGGCTATACGAACAGCGCCTTGAATCCGTTGATCTACGCCGTATGTAATCGACAATTTCGACTGACGTTCAAACGTATTCTATTGTGTTGTTGCGGCATTTGCGCAAGGAACGGTCGAGCAGGCGGAGGCAATGGACGACGCGTGGATCGAGGCTCGAGTTTGCGCAAACGCGTTAGCAACTTCGTACGCGCACATTTCGGCGATAGTCGACGACATCGTAGGGAGAAGGATTATCGTACGGCCATACATCAGACGATGTGCATAGATTCGTCGACGAGATTGGTCTCGCCGACGTTGATTTGTAATAGTAGTCAGAGTGATCACGAGCATCATCATCAGAAAGTGAACCCGCGAATTAGCGTGTCTGATGGGGATACTACTTGAGATTGCTGTACTCTTGAGTGATGGTTTTTGTTTTTGATTGGGTTGTGAATGACGGACGAAGATAAATGGAAGATATGAAGCAAAGTGTACAATGTCCTTGTGTCAATGCAGAGATTCATGGTGATAGACAGGAACTCACCAGCAGAGCAGCGCAGGTCGAAGTATTTATACATTTCGTAAAGCATTGCGTTGTCCGCAAGTTGCAACGCGTGCAATGTAGCAACTGTATTGCAGGCGGACTGAATTGAATTTCAAACATAGCAATGCAGGAAGACAATGAATGCCCAGCTGCGAGGATCCACTCTTCTGATTGACTGGAAGTGTAAAGTTGTACGGGCGGCGCGAGGCGGCGCACTTTACACTTTACAGCGTACAACGCCGAAACGTGTAAACTGCTTATGATCGGCTGGTCATACTTGCTTAAAATGCGCTCGCGGCGTGCGCTCTGTTACTGGATGCCGAGTGTACTCTGCAACTTATGCATAAGATGAAGTTCGTTGTCGAATAATTTCTAAAATGGAACTCTTGTGTGGAACTCTTGTTTCTCACTGGCCACCTCCAGTCCCATGGCGCCATTCGTCGAAAACGTGGCTTAGGCATGTACTATTCAGTACTGCATACAGTACTGTACTGTATAGTTACAGTGCTGTACTGTGCAGTGTGTACAGTACTGCATGCAGTACAGTAGTACTACATCAGTGAGTACAGTACAGTACTGTACTCACTGCATACATTACAATACTGTACAGTACTGCAAACTATACAGTACTGTACTGTACTGCATGCACTGTACTGCATGTACTGTGCATGCACTACATGCAGTACTACATGCAGTACATGCAGTACTGTACTGTATACAGTATAGTACTGCATACAGTACATTACTGCATACATTTCTGTTCTATACTGCACAGACATCACAGTGATGTGATGTATTACTCTGTTCTCTTCTGTACAAAAAGGTACATTCAGTGTATACGTACAGTACTGTATACTGTATACAGCACAGCACTGCACTGGAATCCAGAAAGACTAGAAAATACAAGGACTTCTAAGACAATAAGATGAATTTAATGAGCAAAGCAGATAGTGCGATTTGCAATTATAATCAGTTGCTTGTCCATGAATGTCGGTACTTTGAAAATCGTGTCACTATTGGCCCCTGCACACAAACAACTGGCAGACTGCGCGATTGCAAACTGTCAGCAGTGAGTACAGTCTTTTGTCTGTGTGGCTCTCATGGGTCCCTGAATCAGTGGCCCAGGTAAGATGGACCTCTGTCACGTGTCCCGTGTGAAGTTCCCTGAGATCCTCTTGCAAATCTCAGTGCGAAGGTCTCACAGAGATCTACAACTCGGCTATGACACTTCAGCTAACTCTGCGATACAGAACTTAAAATGTCTTTGGCATGAATTATTTTCGAGTAATCAGGATTTTCGGAAAGTAGACAACAGCAAAGTTGTAGATCTGGAAGAATTCTATACAATAATATGCGTGAAGTTGTAAATCGCGCCAGCAGTTCGTGAATTACGGGTCCCTCCACCATTTACAGTGGGTGCACACTTTCCCATGAATTTCAGATGATGATAACCAAGAATGATAAAATACCAATATTCTGGCAAGTGAAGATACTATGCACGCTAAGGAACGATATCCTTTCGTACAAAATCGAAACACTTCTCATTTCATTGAAAGATACATGTGCACTTCATATGTGGTCCGTTTTGCTTCCTAAGAACCAATTCATCCAGCACTGTCGAGGTGACTGATTGTTCTTCATGTTTCCAACATGCATCGGGGGCGCCTGAAAAATAAACCATATTTTACCATTGTCTATATTGCAGTAGTACGGTTGACGCTGATCATGCAAAGCATTGCAAAGATCATACACACACAACAATCACAATCAGAACATCGAGGTACTCCAGCTTCTGCGCAATCTCGCACACCTGCGCAAGTACTAAGTGTCTTATGCATGAGCGCGGGAAATTCAAAAAGTGCACTGGAGCAACAGTGCACACGCAGTACGTCTTCTGACCATCTGTGTGTGCACTGCTCTGTGCTCTCTGTCACTTTAGCCATACGTTTCAACCAAGGACTTTGCATACAAGCAATTGACAAGAGACAAACACTCACCGATTGAAAATCGATAGCAGTTGGAACATTCAAATCCTTATACGGTTGATAAACGTGGCGAAACTGATTCCGTACGGAAGACAGATGACGGATGCCGAAGATATACCGGTCACCTCCAAATCGCCCGGCATTTTCAATGTGATCGCTCGATTCTCGTAAGCTCACATAAATTCGCAGTCGGATATTCCGGCTGAAATTTTAAAATGTCCGGTTTGCTACACTCGATGATTCGAATTTCGAATTTCCCGCAAGATGCGTTTTTGAATATCCCGCCAAAATAGAGTGGATGCAGTGCAGCCTTGCACTCAAGGACTAGACTGTACTGCTGTGTGTTCCACGTTATCAGGAGCTGTTGATCATGCGTCATGACAATCTGCTTCGAATTTAAACTTCCCGCCAAATCCAAAATTCACAGTACTCACATCTCAGAACAAGCTGGATTAACAACAGGAAAATAAAAGGAAACAGGGAAACAGGTCAGCGAGAGCTTGAGGTTAGAATGCAGGATAAAGCTAGTCTTTACACATCGAAGAAGCAAATCCGACGAAAATTGGGTGTTAGTAACAACCAACTAACAAGCGCAAGTTTAAACGAACACAAAGGAACCTTGCAGCGCATAACGAAGAAGATAGCAGAAAAAACATAGCGCAAACCTATCCATTGTGTCAACAGGCAATTGAGCTTCGGAGGTTAGTCTCTCCAGATCAGTACTTGTAAACTGGAACCCTATGATATTGGGCACTGCGGAAGTACCTGAAGAGGGCCCTTTACGGAACAAAAGCAACAATAACAGCTACCCAGTAAAATGTATGAAGTTCCTCAGATGCCATTGGCTTGGTGAATCCTCGATCATCGAACATGTGTTTCCTGTTTTGTAGGTTTCAATTTGCGTGACGCCCTGTTTCGCGCGCTGACTGCGCTGTTCGCGTTACAATCCATTATGCAACTGTAAAGTCGCATAATGGACTCTGTCCCAGATGCATAGGTCATTGCTGCATTTATTAGCCACAAGATAGAAAATCGCAGGTATGCTCTGATCGTCAGATTGAGAGCAGGTTTCTGCGAAGCCACTGATGAATCTAATAGAACTAAAAAAGTGATTGATGAATTCGTACTCAGTATTAATTAAACACAGATGCAAATCGCACAAGCATAAACCTTCGTGACACACAAAGGTGGCAAGGATAACCCACGCGGGGCAGCCTGCACAAAGTAACCGTCAGTTGGAAGGTCAATCGCGGATCCAGGGTGGATATGGATTACTGTAACCGCTCTTACAGATGGTTTCCCTATGGATCCTCTGATAAAGTTTCCCTTTTACTCTTACTCACGCCAGTCAGTCATTTGCAAAGCAGTAAATATCACTTCGCTTTTGAGACTGTTTTAAGCACCTACCTAAAACTATACAATACAAAAGTGTGTCAATAAGAAAGTAAATACTCCTTCTCCAGTCACATGTTACTGACGAATTTTCGGTTTTCAACCAGCAGTATTTTACGTACGGCGAATCAAGGTGACATAGACACTACCACTGTTCACCCTGAAACAACTCCTTGTCATTCCTGCATCACAGCTGCGAATGCTTTGCGGATCTGACACTGTTATGCAAGCCGTGCAGTTATACATACAGACTTTCTGCAACTCGGTCTCCAGCGATAAACCAAGGTGTGATGCGCAATAACATGCAGGAGCAGGGTCGTAAGAATCTAACGTAAAAAGTCGCGCCAAACGCCAAACGCTTGAATGTGTCTAGGATTCGAGCCGAGAGGGCCCACGGCTCGCATATGTTTAACGCGTGTGCGCCGGGTTTTCACCCCCCCCCCCTGAAACCTCGGCGCACATTCGTGTAAGATAGACGAGATAGCGCCCATGTCGGACTGAGCCCTTTATATACGCTTTATTTACGCCATACAGTACAGTATGTACCACGTTTCAAGAAACAAAACGCATTCAGTGAAACCTTGCAAAACAGCTTCCAAAACTCGCATAATAGTGGGACCACTTCAAAGAATTTCGCTTATTTTCTACATATGATACGATCAATGTGCGCAAGCGTTTTGCACCAAGATTCCCTTCTCACATTCATCATTATCCTACTCGTTTTCTTCGTTGTCTTTGAACAACCAATGCACTGTTTTGATGCACCCTACTCCAATTAGCGTCTTTTTTGTGCAAAACAGCGTCCAGAAACAATCCAATGTGCCTGCCAGACCTGACTTGGCACTGTTAAGACCTGAGTGCATGAGACAAGACGCATTTTAAATGCACGAATAGACACAATTAGTTTGATGACCTTTCTTGTTTCGAGATCGAGCTGAGGGATTTACGAAGGTGTT